>JAQZBX010073932.1:0-14857 GCA_029593785.1 Cabassous unicinctus
ACACACACATACACACACACACACACACACATATATATATATATATATACACAAACACATATATATAAAATAAATTAGCTCAATTTTAAATCAATAGAAGAATGCCTAAAATCTGACTATTATTTTCTACTCACACACCAATACATGTGAAAATGTATTCTAATATGAAGATTCTAAGTAAATCAGGAAAGTTACTAGGAGACACAAGTTGGGTTTAACTGGTATCAAATTCTATGGTTTTTCTCTTATGATGAGAAAGACAGGTAAATAGTCCATATGCTATTGAAGTTGTGGGGGAAGACAGACCAAGAAGCAGAGACAAGCTTTAAATAGGTAATGATGGAGAAAGTTAAGGTCCTTTAAAGGAGTAAATAAGTTTACCAATGGAAAAGTCTGGAGCACATGAGCAGTGTTCCATGGGCTTTTAGTAGCATAACAAAATTGATGTGAGTTCTATTCAAAGAATCCCTAGATTATATAGAAGCAAATCCAATATATTATATTATTTCAGTTTGCATCTTTTAAAGAAAATGACATCCCTTTTTAAATAGCCACAATACTATCACTCCCTCCCTAAATTGAGAAAATGTTCTTAACATTATCAAAATGCTCACATTTTCCTTATTGTAACTATAAACCTTTTATCTTTAGCAGTTTCTTCAAATATGAATACAAATAAGGCCTATACATTAGTATTAGTTGATAAATATCTTGAGGTTTTTTTTCTTTAATACTTAGGTTTCCCTAGTGTTCTTTTTTTCTTTTCCTTGCAATTTTATTGTTGGAAAAAAAAGAATCATAGTCCTGCAGAAGTTCCTACTGTCTGAATTTTGCTGACTGAATCCCCCTGGACTTGATCATTTTTAGTTTTTTTAAATTTAATTTTAATTTTTGTGAGGGGATGAGACCATCTCACAGGTGTTGAATACTTCCAGCAGAAGGTATATAATCTCTGGTTGTCTCTGGAACACTAGCAGCCGTTACTTATCAGTGCCTACATAGTGATTTTTTCATTCTATTATTCCTTCTTCATTTGTTAGCTCTAATACTGTGAAAGATAAACTTTTCCTCATCAACTATTTGGTTACCCTGAAGTTAAGGTCATATTAGGATCAATGACTACTGAAACCATAATTTTATTAAAATTTTAGTTAACTAAATTTTAGAAGCTTGACATTATATTGCAGAATCAATCATCTCTTACCATTGTCAACTGCTGGACTGTGTCTATAGTCTCTATGCTACACATTTGTATTACTAAATAGATGCTCAATTTCAATTTAGGTTGGCTAAGGAGTGTGGTACCTAATTTCCAAAGATGGCCAACAAAAAATTTAACTTATATCCTTAATAGTGTTTATTTAGTTTATATCCAGTGTCTTGTTATTGTGGATAAAGAGGTAATGGATGTATTCATATACATATCTTTTTATTTCTTTTCCATTATCTTCTTGGGATAAATTTCTCAAAGTGAAATTAAAGGAACAAATGGTTTGACTATATTTATGGCTATTGTTCTTTACTGCCATGTCTCTTTCCAAAGGGACTGTATCAATTTAAAGTGCCATCAAGAATGAGTATATAATTTCATGTCAACTGTGACAGTTGTTATAATTAAAAGCTATATATATATTTTTTGCTATTTTTGTAAATATAGAATGCTATTTTAAAGATGCTTTTGCTTGCATTCCTTTGATTACGAGAAACAGTTTTCCATGTATTTGTTTACTAATTATATTTCCTCTTGGGTAGAAGAGATATTTTTCTTGAACTATTAAAAGGCATGTCTGAACATGAAGTCTGTGTAGGAGAATCTGGTGAATTCTCAGCTTTCATACATTGGCTTGTTAGAAATAGGTATTAATACTTCTAGTTTTAATTTCTTTTTATGTAAAATTAGCCTGACTATAATTTAATCAAACACAATAGAAAGATATTCAGAAAATTCAGTGAGATAACATACCTTAAATTCTTATGAAAAAGGGTATATTCAATAATTATTTTTTAAAGTATGACTTAAAAATATGAACTTAGCAATACAAAAAAAGAACATTAACCCAAGATCAATCTGAATCTCCTTACATTCAATTAGATCCCTGAACTTGAGATGAGGAATTTACTCCAAATAAGAAAATTATTAGTCTCTACACATTCCTATTTAGGAATACAAATGGAGTAGATAAAAATGAAAAGCTTTTTAAAAACAAGTTCTTTTGAAAAGTCCATTTATTCAGCAAATATTAATTAACTCAGATTTCTTGAGGATGGGAGCAGGGGGTACTATTTTGGGGGAAGAAGTCTTGAGCTTCCCTGGGGATTGGAATATGTGACAGCATTCCCTGCCATTTGGTTTTTCCATTAGATAACCCAGTGGATTTACTAGCCAAACCTGTGGCCATCCTGATAAAGGTCAACGTACTGCCTGCTTCCCTGGGAAGGTGACTTTCTAAGTCTAACCAGGGTTCTGGCAGGATACAGAGGGGCAAGCAACAAGAGGAGGCGGCCATGGAGAAAGCATTCAGAGTAGCCAGTTAGACCTGGCTCTGCTCTGGGATATGTTTACCTGGCAAGCAACCCAACTGAATTCAGATGATCTAAAACAGACAGGGATTTTTGCTTATCCATTTTGGACAGTTTGCTGGTTTTAGCAATTTTCTTGACCCATGAAGGCATAATCACAACGATAAATGCCCAAAGGCAGTGATTTTACAGTCTTTTTATATCTCCCATAGATTTTATTTCTAGGAAATTTAATCAATTGTTTTCCTAGCATATGATGGGCTTTCCTCCTTTTAATTGGTACCTTAGTGCCCAATTAAATAATAAACACATTAATTAAAGTAGCAATAACATAGTAAGAAATTAACTTTCAAAAACTAGCAGACTTATCAGATATTAACCTAGCTTATTATTATTTTTTAAAAGGTTTACTTATTTATTTCTACCCACCCCCCCTTGTTGTCTCACACTCACTGCCTGCTCTCTGTGTTCTGTGTCTGCTTGTTTTCTCTCCAGGCAGCACCAGGAACCAATCCTGGGACCTTCCAGAGTAGAGGCTGCTCAACCCTCTGCATCACCTCAGCTCCCTGGTCTGCTGTATCTATTAGTGTCTTTCTTCTGTGTCTCTTTTTGTTGCGTCATCTTGCTGCTCCAGCTCTCTGCGCACGCCAGCACTCCTGCGTGGGCCAGCACTCCACATGGGCCAACACTCCGTGGGCCAGCTCTCCACTCGGGCCGGCTTGCTTTTTGTCAGGAGGCCCCGGGAATCGAACCCTGGACCTCCTATATGGTAGGCAGGAGCCCAATTGCTTGAGCCACATCTGCTTCCCCTAGCTTATTATTGATGCACCCTATTTCCATGCTCCCTGTTCCTTCCATTACTGAAACTAATGTGAAAATGGAAATGATGTCAGAATAATTAATAGCTAAAAGTCCAGTGATCACTCTTATAAGTAGTACATGTGATAAGGACATACCTGTGTAGAATAGGAAATAAGATTGCCCTCTGCTTGTTAAACCAGAAATGAACACTGAGATGAACAGAGTCACTTTAATGGAACAAAATGGCCTGCCACCTGCTTAATATATTGAAGGTAAGAATGGCAAATGGTCAGTCATAAAAATAGAGGAAAAGGAGATTCACAACGTTAAACATTGGCAGAGCCCAGTCAATTTGTGTCTTGAGGAAAAGGAACTCATCTGGCTTCTACCAAGTATCTGGTCTGCCTGGTAGACCTTACGGTAGGAACACATGCACTTGGCTCTCTTACCATGATGCCATTAAATATAAGACTCTTAAAAAGACTTACTCTTGTTCAAAGCCTATGCTCCTCAAGGTATTTTCTGTTAGTTTGGCTTTGTGTGGCATTTCCCTGCAGAAAAAAATGAAAGGAAGAGGGATTAAGCAACCCTGGACCCCTGAAGGTTTTATTTCTCATTGTAAATTGATAAAATGCCTTTCTGGTTTCATATGTCAGTCTGTCGGGAGGTTTGCTAAGTTGAACATCCCAAGTTTGATCAAGTTCAAAATATTTATGAGATGGTTTTTTTGTTGTTGTTGTTGTTTATTTATTTTGTTTTATTTTTTTGAGATGGTTTTTTAATCCTGCAATGTTTGGACCAGACTCTACAGAAAAGTTAATTATCCAAGCCTTCCCCAGGTAATCCCCTCTGCATCCATGTCTATCAAGCAAACATTTTCTATTCTACAAAGTCCATACCCTTACTAGTGACCATGATGCGCTCTAGGTCACGCTTCAGCCAGAGAATGTAGACGTAACAGTGGATGCACAGGGATGACATCCAGAAATTGACTTCCTTCTCTGTCTTCTTCGGGTGAAGTAGACCTCACTTGCTTCATCTTCCCTGAGCTATATAGCAGCAAATTCAGGGCCTGAAACATAGTAAGTGCCTAATAAATAAGTGTTGAAATGATGGCTGCACTTATGTACATATGATGTCTCTCACCAGGGATAGGAGGCAGCCTACCATCCTGGGAGCACCTCCTTGACTACGTGTGATTGGACCATTTAGTGCCAGAGTGTGGTCCTAAAGAAAACAGAACTTTCCACAACTTGGGTGGCTTTTTTTTTTTTTAAAAACAGACACTCCCCAGATCTCCAGGGGAAAAAAAAAACAATGCAAGGAAATGAGGGTAACACATTCATCTCTGGCGCAGATGTCTATGGGGTACTTGCTAGAAACTCCACCCTCCCCTTCCAGGTCCTGTCTGTCTTCCATCACAGTCCCAGGGGATTCATACACCCTCCTCACTACAGTCCTCAGCAATCACAATAACTCCTGCCTTGGTTGGTTCCTAACCTATCCCCATCCCCCACCCCCACCCCAATTCTGATCTCTTGGATGGACTGGTGAGGAACAGCTCCAGCTTCTAGGTGTGTTCCTACAACTCTATGAGCTCAGATTGCACCTGTAGCCACCTGGAACCTGTGGAAAGATGATGCTGGGGCAGGCTACGTCCCTTCTCAAGTGCTACCGAAAGTCCCAGGATTAAACATCCCCAGAGAGCTGTGCAGCCACAGCGTTAAGGCCCCAGGTGTTGCCGAGGGCTCAGGAGAGATAGCAGGTGGGTATCTAGCTCATCCCTGCTGCTGCTTTGGGGTGAGGTTGCTTGGTGCTGCTGCAGGCTGGCTCCTCAGCTGGTCCCAGGGGTCTCAGACAGAGTCAAAAGCCCCTCTGCACACTTGAATAGGATCAGCAAGAGACAAGCATATGCTATTCTTCCAGAGAAAGAGGCAGGCTGCCTTTAGCCATAAGGCTGGGCCTCCATTAAGAAACCTTGGCTCCTGTCCCTGATGCCAGACATACCTTCCAGTGGTCTTACTCCCTCTTCTCTCTCCAAACACTACATAGGGATATCTGTTTCTCTCACCATGGCCAGGATATTTCTTCTCTGGTGCATGGATGTGGCATATCCACTTCTGGGGTCCTTAGCTGCATTTTGTTAAAAGTGAGACTTGTAGTTAGCAGACTTGTTGATTCATGTGTTGGTGCAAGTAACTGTCTTTAAAAGACAAAAAATACTATAGTAATAGCATTAGAATTTCCTTTACTATTAGGGATGGGGTTGTGTAAGTGACTTGGACATTTCTGCACACTAAATTGGAGGGCTAGCTTTATATCAGGAATGGAGAGAAAGACATGATAGGTAAGACACAGAAGTAGAGAATATAATATATATATTCAAAATATAATGAAAAGAGATTTAAGTCTTGGTATTGCACATGAGGAATATTAAAATTATATGGAAGTAAATATAGAGTTTAAAAGTATATTAAAAAGTTACCTTTGTAACTTACAGTTCTTTGTGTACCTAATGGTTAGGCTGAATATCAAGGTGGCTATTTGGGGGCCCAGTTATAAAACGAATATAGTCATTTCTACCTAGAGAGAGATTATCACAAAATACAGCATTGGCTACATTAGTGGCTATAGGCCGTTTTCAGAATAATGCAAAGCAATATGCATCATCATCTTAGTACTTGCATGTTCATTATCATAGCCAGGAACCAGTTAGGAGAACAGTATTCCCACAGCTTTAAGGTAAATGTAAACCACATCTTGAAATTTAAAATTTACCGTGCAAATAGTCAGAGTACAGAGTTCCAAAGCTATTCATATTGAGCCTGGAAAGTCAACATCAAAGGTCAATTGGTTTCCTCCATTTTTCAGTACATTGTAGTCGTTAAGAGCAGGTACTTTGACATGAGATGGACCTGGATTTGAATCCTGACTCTCTCACTTCCTAGCTGGGTGATCTTAGGCAAGCTGCTTAATTTTTTTTAATACAAATTTAAGATTCCCCACCAGCAAAGTGGGGATGATAATATCTACATCCCGCTAATACTAAAAATATTTAACAACTGCTACAGCTTGGGCCCAACCAATCAAAATGCACTCTGGCCTTGGCCTGGAGCAGAGTCTCAGAAGGTCCCACTGTGCCTGTGTTGACCCTTTAGTTTCTGGGAAGAAATGAGAAGGATTTCTCATTTGGGAAGGATGAGGTTGAGAAGTCCCCAGGAGAAGAGGTTAGCAATTGGAGAAACAGTGTGGGGAGGGCACTTTGGGGACTCAGAGCAGCAGCACTTCGCTGACCACTATGGAAGTATTTCAATATTTTAACAATCACTTTGGCCATATGCCTGCATAACCATGCTTAAAATAGAGAGTTATTGTGAAGATTAAATGTTACAATACATGTAAAGCACTCAGCACATATTATGCTCAATAAATGGCAGCTATCATAATAACAGTAAGTGTCATAAAGATAAACTAATGCCAACCTCAGGATTATTGTGGGGATTAAATAAGATAATGTGTTAAGTATTTAGTGTAGGGTTTGGATCATAGTAAGCTCTCAAGAAATAGTAGATATTAATATTGATCCTATTATTGCTGATGCTGTTATTATTATTATCATTATTATATAATGCCTGGTGTGTAATTGACTTGAATGCAGTGAATTAAAAGGACCAATCAAGGCCAAGCAAATACTGCATATCTCACAGCCTCTCTGGCTAGTCAATGATTACTAGCCTAAATTACATGCATGTTGTGAGTCTTAATGAGATCATGGAAAATAGTATGAAAAAATCAGTGAATAAATTTTCAGGAAAACCAATATTAACTCCTACCACGTGTTTGTTTGTAGCATACAACAAACAACAAACCAGGTTACTAGTTTGTTGTATGCTACAAAAGAAAATTAGAACACAACGATGGAAGAGAAAAAAAAAAAAGAAGAAAATTAAATTTATAAGCAAAATTGCATCTGACAAATTAATGGATATAAGCCCAGAGAGCATACAATATAAAGAAAGTAACAAAATGATAAAATCAATTCTAGCATCCTTGAAGCAATTTGAATCTTGACTAAATGTTATTGATAATTTAAAATTCAATGATGTATGTTTGCATTTCCGGGTATGTAGTAGAGGAAAGTCATATTTTAGGCTAACTTAGCAGGCGTGCAATTTTTCTCTAATGAAATATATCAGCTCAAATACTCCTGAGAGTCTTCTGAAAACATTCTCAGGCTACATGATTTAACAGTTTCTCAGATTGTGGAAATTCAACCCAAAATGAAATGGCTATTTAAAAATCATCTGCTTATTCTTCTTAGAATAGACACTCAAACAGTAAAATTTAATGGCTTTGTGGGTTTTGAGCCTCAACTGTGTGTCCTGGCATTCAATATTAAATCAATGAATTACTAAATTGCTATCTCATTTTACAATGACCTTAAAATCTCCAGTGTACACTTAGTGGTCTAGTGGTTTGGAAAATGTGGTTGAGATTAAGTGAGACTCTACTGAACATACCTACAACTAAAATTAAGAGAATTTTCTTCTTAGAAGCTTTAGTTCAGGTATGGATAGTAAAGATCAACAGACTATTTTATTACTCCATATGGTAACAATGTTCATATGGTGTGTCTGACCATATCAACCACCTAAAGAATCACAGAGCTAGAGCTGAGGGTTTTATTATAAAGTCTGATTCAAATTTGTTGTTTCCCACATTTTGATGGTAAGCTCAAAACTAATTTGTATTGCTGATTTATAAATATCATATCACAATTTCTGTTATATCCTCAAAGGGATTTTTCCAGCAAGTAAGCCTGAGAGAACAGAGTCCGGAATTCATATAACTATGTTTAAACAGATTTTTTTACATGTACTCACAGTAATCAGTTTGCACACTGTTATTAAACATACAAAGTGCATATATAATTTTCTGGCTTCTGTTGATTCTTCTGCTTTCAAAAGGCTCAGTGTAACTGAATGATGAAATAAAGACAATTGCTTGCAGAGGAAGGAGGGTATAACCAACTGGGGATATAGATAAGGAAGATAGGTAAGAACAAGAGATTGAACATCTTCTATTCCCAAAGATGATATTTTGTTGGAGAGAAAATTTAAAGAAATAACAGGCTTTGAGACCCCCATACCTTATATTCACAAAAGATGCCTTTAATTCCACATTTATTCTCTTTCAGCACCATATTAAGATCTCCCCATATCATAAATAAATTTGTTAGGAAGAAAATTTTTGTATTAGTTACAAGAATGTATAGTGTTTCATAATATGATTTTATTTCACATTTAAACTGCATCTTTTTATAAGCAGAAAACTTTAATTTAATTAAGCATTCATAGTCTAACATTTAATCAATAGAAATTTGAGCCAGGTGATGAAAAAGGAATTAAAGCGCAACCTGTATCTGCTCATTCTAATGTAGAGGACAACTTTATTATAATAATGTATCAAATTATGTTAAAACAGGTGAGCAACAGTGGTAAATACCCCACTTTGAAGAATGGAAGTACTTTCTGTCAACCTCCAGGCTGGACTCAGAGATGCATCTCCCTAGGCTCTGATCCAAGAGGCAGAGAGAGTGTGGAAACTGGGGTTCTGGGCAAGGATAGAGGTGGCATGAGGGGTAAAAGAAAATCCAGGGAGAAGAAACTTGCAGGTTTCAACTAGAGACAAATTCCATCTATGTGTTTTGGAAAGAGCCTCAGTAATAAATGTTAAGATTCTGATGTGTCCGTGATCTGGCCTCAAATAAGAAGAGGTTCTTTCTGATATTGGACCAGCATACCCACCCAGATCCCGAGGAGCATAATAGCAACTTAAGGTGTTAGTAAAGGGGTATTCATTTTAGGGAAACTAGTGAGGACAATATTGAAGCTATAAACTAGGTATCAGAGTTTAAACAGTAACTTGATAAAATACAAGAGATGGAGCTAAAAATGATTGATTCAACCTAAAACTGGCATGCCTCCCAATATACTATTTAATTAAATGACACAGGAGAAAAGTTGTTGTTTTTTTCTTTTCTGACATCAAAACAATTTCATAAAGTAAAAACAAAATGCCATTTAGAATTCTAATGCAACCCTGTGGAGCTCTCACACTCACTGAAATTGTCATTAATTACTGAGTGGGAATAAGGCTGATTAATTAGAATTCACACACATTATTATATTATTCAAGTTTAAATGATGTTTACATCTTTATGTGCATGTATATAGATATACAAAACAATATATATAAAATATCCAGAATAAAACATGTACATGTGTGTAAATTTGAATTTATCTTTCCTAATCTGATTGATTTCTTGTTTTTTCTTTTTCCACAGTTCTTTGGAAAGACACACTGATGCATCTAACAGTAAACTCCACTCCTTTATTTATTGAGCCATCATAATATGATTGGATTGATTTTCTGGTAATGCTGCTGATTCCACTGAGTTTTCCGCTTGCTCTTCACTTGTCACATTTTGGGACTTGAAGTGCAATCTATGGTCATGGGACATAGGTTTTCCTCTATATAAAGCTAATATCCACCTCTGGGGGATGGGCTTACCATCTTACACTTATTAATAACTCAATCAACTGAGTTAAGTAATAAAACATGCACATATCACCTTCTCCTGTCTTCCCGCCTTTGCACACGCAGCAACATACACATGCATAAATGTATGTACACACACACACATACACACATACTTTTTACAGATGAGGTACAATCTCCTTTTCTGCAGACAGGATGTTTCTTCATGCAAGGTCATTGAATGTGTATGTGCTGATTGGTAAGAAGCATTGTCCTATCCAAAAAAGTTACTAAGTCTCAGCTGAATAACTGAAGACCTGGTCAGTGAACAAGCAGGTCTTAAGTTGGAGGTACACAGAACTAAGAAATTTCTAAACTTTATCTTCTTATAGACCCTCTTTACACTGTGCACCTATAGTTTCCTGCATAAGTACAGTTGGTACCTTTCTGAGTATTTTTAGTATACCCATGATGACTTACATAAAATTGTGTTGCTGTTAATAAGTTAATTTGGAGATAGTACCTCAGGTCTTAAACTATGAACTCCTTGAAGGCAAGGCCTGTGGGACTGTTATCCCAAGCACCTGGCACAATTGCTAGCACATGGTAAATGCTCAGCAAATATTGGCTGAATAATTGAATGGTGGCAGAAGAGGTGAGGGTGAAGGGAGAGGACCAAAGCCTAGCAACTTATCATCTGGACACCAGAATAGGAAAGCATTTAATATGGCTTTTTGAATGGGTCTTATTAAACTGTTAATAATAGATTGACTGTAATGGCAGATTTATGATGTATTTGAGGAGTTTTCTAAAGAAAACCAATTTAGCTCACCAGAATAGCAGCATTAAATAGTAAATAAAGTCTCTGATTAAATCAGGAATGTGCAGGAAAACACTTTTTATTGGGACTTCTCACTCAATGAGTCTTCTTTTATCCTCCGTATTACTCATAAAAGTTCAATTTACCATTCTACACGGTTCCCTGATTTCTCCACTGGTTACTTAAAATAGTTTGCTTACTTTTTACAGGATAGCTGGTCAAGCAACCAAATGTGCTTTTAATGAACTTCAAAAACTAAGTCCCTATATGTTTGCATTACTATGAACCAAATATATTGTGTAACATATTGTATAATTTAAAAAATTATCTGTATCCAGTACATTAAAAAAAAAAACAAAAAAAACTAAGTCCCTGCCCTCCAGGAGAATTACAGTCTCATGAGGAAGACAACCATTAAACAGATTACAGCAAACAATTAATTACATGATTATCAGTGTACAAACTGCTTAAAGAAGTACAGAACGTGTGGAAATGCTCATTGGAGGAAAAGCGCAGAATTACTTGGTCAGCAGACTCAGCACTTGCTTAGGGCACCAGCAAATAGAGGCTATGAGAGGGAGAGGGGCAGAGGGAAAGGGAGGGGGTGGAAGAGAGCCAGAGAAGCAGAGATTGAGCGATCCAGTGCATAGGGCAGTATGCATGAGCGAGACAGAATAGGAAGAAAATCTAGAAAAAAGTTATTTAGGATATGTACACCTGTTGATGTATGCCATTTCAAAAAAACAAAACAAAACATTTTTTCACACTTTTATTTTACTTTTAGTTTGAATTCACATTTAGGTGGTAGGGGCAGCCACCAGAATTTTTTAAGTGCTTAGGGTTTATAAATGCCTTAACCTAGTTCTGCAAAGGATCCTAACCTCTGAAGGGATAACTTTTAAGCTGAGACTTAAGTGATAAAGACAAGTTTGCTGAGTGAGAAGAAGATAGTGAATAGACTTCCAGACAGAAGACATATGCAAAATGACCCAAAGGTAGTTGAGACCACAGTTTTTGCCCCATTCATCACTTTCCTCTCTTCTGTAAGGAGTCATTTCTAGAGGCATATTTATCCAGAGCCTGTCATATATGCACAAGAAAAGGCCATACTGCCATATAGGGATCTACATCATAGGCAGGTAGGCAATCACGATAGCACAGATACAGAGTTCAGTTTGGTCCAGCTTTATTTATATGACCAAAAAAAAAATTTTTTTTTTTGTACTGGACCCTGGGTTAAATGCTGGGGATATGCAAGGATTTCTTTCAGTCTAGGTTTTCTTAAATCCAGCACCAGATCTCAGCTCTCTCGAATCCAGATCTTTTTCTCACCTGGCTCCCTGAGAAGTGTGACTTTTCCTCCTGATTGCATTGTTTCTGTCCGAGCATCCTATCACCCCCAATCTCAAACCAACCCAGCCACCCTCTTCAGTCCACCCCAGAGCCTTTGCTCTCAGCCTCTGTGGCAGTTTGAGGTTATTTTAAGAATCCCAAAAAGTGGAAGATTATTTTGTAAACTAATCTATTCCCCTGGGTGTGATACTCTTTGATTGCAATAATTCAGTGGAGAGGCCTTTGATTAGATTTCCTGTTAAGATTGCTTTAGGGCAGGGGTTCTTAACACAGGATCCGTTTGCTTGAATTGAAATCCAAATAAACTTGTAGGGACGTGTTGGTGCAGATGTGATATGTTGATTAAATAATACACAGTGTAGTGTGGACTTAGTAAGGGTTTTCACTTGACTGGCAAAGGAATCCGTGAAACAAAAAGGTTAAGAACCCTTTTTAGGGCTTTTGATTGAACCAAGTCTGTAAGGCGTGACTCAAGTTGAGTCCTCATGCTCTTGCTGGGTCTGATATAAACAGACTCACAAGGACTGAGACAGACACAGGAAGAGAGAGCTCTGTCATTTTTCAATCCTGCCATATGACAGAAAGGAGAAGACTCAAACAACTGAGGCCCCAGAGATGAGCTATTTTGCCCGATAGCTTGCAGCTGAAATTGGGAAGAGAGCAGAGCAGCTGAGACTGATATAGAAGGCCCAGAAAGAAACAAGCCCTATGCCTGGAGAGAGAGGACTACAGGATCACTTAAACACGAAGCCTCAAGAGGCTGGGCCCACAGAGCTCAAGAAGAAAGGCTGAGCCTGGAGAAGGCTAAACCTGGGCAGAGATCGGTGGTCATCTTGCTTCAACATGTGGCAGCTTACTTGGGTGAGAAAGCACCTCTTATGGTACCTTGAGTCAGACTTTTCACGGTCTTGGAACTGTAAGCTTTTACACCAAATAAACATCCTTTATAAAAGCCAACAGATTTCCAGTACTTAGCATAGGCAGCCCTTTGGCAGACTAATGTAGCTTCCATGAACACGAAGAAAACAATGTGCTTTATGCTTGTTATCCAGAATTACCCAGGATTCTGCCCACTATACCCCACCTGCTCTCTGATTTCCTCTTGTAGTTATTACCACGAATCTTCCACACTCTTCCCTAGTGGTAAGCTACTACCAAAATCCAATATTCAAGCTAACCCTTGAACAAGTGGCCACTTTCTTCCTGCTTCCTATACAGAAGTCTATTTCAACTAGTCTTTCTCAATTCTCAACTTCCAACCCATTCTACTTCTTGCAACCCTCTTGCAACTGAACTTGGTCCTTGATTTCTGTATTTCTGACTCACCATGTTTTTCTTCTTGCTCACACTTTCCCCCTCCCACCTTACCTGGCATTACTTGTGGTTTTATTTTCTTCCAGTCAATCTCCTACTCATGCAAATGAACATTTATAGTTATCGCAGTGTCACCATGTAGTAAAATACACGTGTGTCAGAAGTACAGGAAATCACGTAAACTCCTTCAGATTAGATTTGCAGCTCATTCTTAACTAATCTTTATTGACTTGTAATATTGAATGATTATGTCTTTTATTTCCCTTTATTCCTCTTATTAAAAAAACTGAAGGTGGCTTACAAAATACATTTAGTAAAATAAGGTAAAAAGGAAATGAAGTAACCAGCCAAAGGGAAACGAAGAGTAGGCAACATATAAAGAAGCCAGGGTATAGTTAACCAACCCTCAGCCGTGCCCTCCAGAGGACAGCGCCCCCCTCCTCGTGCCCGCCCATCCGCCCACCAGGCCTGCCTCCAGTGGGGGTGTGTGTGTGAGGCGAGCAGCCTGGATAGATAACGTGACTTTTTTTTTTTTTTTGGACAAAAGTTTTTCTAATCAACTTGAAGAGAGTAGCAGTGGCTAAGCAGCAGGCGTGCCTTGTCTAAGGCTCGGCAGTTGCAGTAAGGAAAGAAATAGACGGATGGAGTGAAAGCGGAAGCAAGCTGGCTGTCAGCGTGGCTGCGGCAGCACCACTGCGGTCTGCCTGGGCACACGATTTCGGCTGAGGCCGGGGAGTCCTGCACTGGGCTACTTTATGCTGGTGAAAAGATTCACCAGCCATATTGGCTCAATCACTCGCTTCAGTAAGGAGTGACTTTCCTCCTAGTTAATCAGTGCCTATTTTTCCTGGAAACTCAATTTTAAATAGTCCAGTTCCATGTGAAGTCGCAGTTCTCGTTTTCATGCAGTGATGTTCTTCCCTGACACCCAGTAGGTCAGAAGAACTACTTTTATTTATAGATATTTACATCTATATTGTATTAAAAATATTTTGAAGGGGTTGCCTTGTCCGATGGCTTTTTTCTTTTTTCTCCAGGAAGAAGGGAAGAAATGTATTTGGAAAGTAATGTATATTTACATCTATTTGCAAATTCCTGTACATACAGATATATTTTTTAAGTGTGACAAGATACTGTGAATTCTACCTTGGTTACAAACCTTCAGTTAGTTGTCCGTAGAAAATCGGTTCTAAACATTTAAAAAAAAAAAAAAAAAAAAAGCAAGCCAGGGTAAAAGTAATTCACAAAATGTATACTATAAGGTCTAGGGTCTAGGCACTTGCTAAAAATAAACCTCTGAGCTTTTATTTTATTTTTTTTAGGTACCGGGCGGTGATTGAGCCCCAGACATAGCATGTGGGAAGCCGGCATTTAACCACTGAGCCACATTGGCTCCCCTGAGTTGTTTTTTTCGTTTGATTTGCTTGTTGTTGTTTTTTTTTTTTTTCAGGAGGCACTGGGGATCAAGCCTGGGACCTTCCGTGTGGGAAACAGGTGCTCAACTGCTTG
>JAQZBX010073933.1:0-14838 GCA_029593785.1 Cabassous unicinctus
GTTATTATTTACATGGAATACCTTCCTCCAACTTTTCACTTTTAACCTGGTTGTGTCCTTATATCTGAGTTGAGTCCCTTGTAGACAGCATATAGATGGCTTATATATATATATTTTTTTATCCATTCTATCAGTCTATGTCTTTTGATTGGGGAGTTCAACTATTAGCATTCAATTTTATTACTGTAAAGGCATTATTTCATCCATTTTGTCCTTTGGTTTTCTGTTGTCATATCTTACTACAATCTGTCTTTATACCTTTTAATTTACACTTCTATTTTTTTTAAAGATGTATTTTATTTTGTTTACTCCTTCCTGCTCCACCACTTGTGCTTGCTGTGTCCATTTGTTGCATGTTCTTCTGTGTCTGTTTGTCTTGTCTTCTCATCTTCTCTTTAGGAGGCACTGGGAATCATTCCTGGGAACTTCTGACGTGGGAAAGAGGCACTCAATCACTTGCGCCACCTCAGCTCCCTGGTTTGTTGTTTCTCTCATTGTCTTTTTCCTCTGTGTCTCTTTTTTTTGTTGTTGTTGCATCATCTTGTTGCACCAGCTCTCCACACGGGCCAGCTTTCCATGCAGGCCCACTTACTTTCACCAGTAGGCCCTGGGAATCAACCCAGGATCTCCCATATGGTAGACAGAAGCCCAATTGCTTGAGCCACATCCACTTCTTATAACTTACTCTTCTTAATAATCTTCATTTCTACACTCTTCTCCAAGTCTCTTGCCCTTGTCTTTTCATTTCAAGCGTCAGCACACCCTTTAGTATCTGTAATTCTGGTCTTTTGGTTATATATTCTATCAGTTTTTGTTTGTGAAGATTTTGAACTCACCCTAATTTTTGAAGACAGTTTTGCCAGATCCAGAATTCTTGGCTGTAGTTTTTCTATTTCAGTACCTTAAATACATCATACCATTTTCTTCTCACCTCCATGGTTTCTGATGAGAGATCGGCATTTAATCTTATTGTGTTTCCCCTGTATGTGATGCTTTTCTTTTCTCTTGCTGCTTTCAGAATCCTCTCTTTATTTCTGATATTTGTCATTCTGAATAGTAGGTGTCTCAGAGTAGGTCCATTTGGATTTATTCTGATTGGGGTGAGTTGTTCTTCTTGGACACTGAAGTTTATGTCTTCATAAGGATTGGGAAGTTTTTGGCCATTATTTCTTAAAATAGTCTTTCAGCCACTTTTCTATTCTCTTCTCCTTTTGGGATGCTGATAATAAATATGTTTGTGCATTTCATGTTGTTCAAATCCCTGAGACCTTGTTACATTTTTTTCCATTCTCATCTTTCTGTTCTTCTGTCTTTTCCAATTCAGATGTTCTGTCTTCAAATTCACTAATTCTGTCTTCAGGCAATTCAAATCTGCTCTTATGTACCTCAATGTATTTTTACTTTCATCCTTCTTGTCTTTCATTCCTATAAGCTCTGTTACTTTTCTTTGCAGGCTTTCAAATTGTTCTTTATGTTCACCCAGTGTCTTCTTAATATCCTTTATCTCTTTAGTCATATTTTCTTTCAATTCTTTGAATTGCTTTAGGAGAGTTGTGTGATTATCAATGATTAGTTGTCTTAGATCCTGTATATCTTCAGGATATTTGCTTTGTTCCTTTGTCTTGGCCATCTCTCCTTGTTTCCTAGTATGGCTTGTAAGTTTTGCTGATGTCTAGGAACCTGAATATAGTGAATTTACTCTGATGGCCAATTTTTCTCTTTCTTATTTTTTTTCCCCCACAGCTCATCTTTGAGATTTGGTTCAGCATCTTTAAGTCATTAAAATTGTCCAGCTTAAGTTATCAAAAACAGGTCAGGAGTCACTAATGGGGCACAGATTTTCTCCCAGGAGTTGGGGATAAGAGAGACTACAAGCAATTTTTCTCTGAGCAGATGGCACTCATCGGTACATGGGGGTGTTTGAATCTCTACTTTCCTGTCTTTTGGTCTGACCAGAGCTGAGATTCAAAGTCGGCTATCCTGGCTAAACTCACTGAAGAGAAGTCCCCCCAACTTCCCCTCCCTTTTCCCTTGTTAATAACTGACAGAGGAGAAGACATCTATTCCCCTCTCAGTTGGATGCAGTGAGACAGGGGTTTTATTCCAGCTTAACATCTTGAAGGCAGGAGTTGGAAGCACTTTCTATCTGTCATGGGGTTTGGTAACTCACATTTGTTGTTTTGGGTTCTTCCTCTCTCTGTCCCTCACCATTCTGGTAGTTGAGTAACACTGCCTGTTCTGCTGATACCCAAAGCAGGTTCCTTGGACTGCTTTTTGCCCTTTCTCCATTGTTTATGTGAGAGTTGAGCCCTGCTTGCCTACTCTAATGCCATTTTCCTGGAACTCTGAAGATGCTATTTTTAATTAATGTGTAGCCCAATTGAATAAGCATAGGCCTTAATCCATATTACTGGAGGCCTTAAAAAGGCCATAAGTCAGAGAAAGCCGCAAAAGAAGAAGCTGGAAGTGGAATAAGTGGGAAGTCAGCAGAGACCAGAAGAGCAGACAGAAAGGAGAGGACATTGCCATGTGATGGGAGGCAAAAATCCAAGCCAAAGAACTCTGAGGATTGCCTGCACCCAGCATCAGAATACTACAAACTCCAGAAGAAAATCAGCCTTGCCAATATCTTGATATTAGACTTCTTCTAGCTTCAAAAACATGAGCAAATAAATTCTTGTTGTTTAAGCCACCCCATTCTGTGGTGTTTGTCATAGCAGCGTAGAAAACTGAGACAAATTGTGTAGCAGTTATTACCGTGATTATAACCTGGCACATTAGAATCAGTGAAAAAAGTGCCTATTTGAATGTCACTTTCCTGATGTACATAATTCAGCAATTGAAGTAAGGTTATGTTATCTTTCTGGTTTTCAATCTCAGAAGCTTTTTTCAAAACTGTTTAGCTGATTCAATAAATGTCCTTCAGTCTCATGTGTCATATTTCACATCCATAAAGTGGAGATAAAAGTAACTGCTATTTATATAGGTTTTTTTTTTTTTTTTTTTAGTAATATTTATATTAGATCAAAGAAAGGAGATCAGTGATGAAGGAGGCAGTGATCTCACTGTCAGTGCCCTAAGTGTCCCTTACAGAAGAGGTTGCAGAAGAAAAGGGCACAATGCCCTCACTGTGCTTAGAACTTATATAAAAGAAATTGCTAACACATATGGGGAAAGCATCAATTAAAGCTCTTATAGAAATATTTTCTATCAATCTGGATGAACAGGAAGAGTTCTAATTACTTTTGGTCTTCTTTAGGGTAAAGTGTGACTAGGTGACATTGTATACAATTCCATCAACAGCAATATTTAGTTAGTCTGTACAAAGTAACTATAGCTAAAATGTGATTGCTGTTAGGTTTAAAATATTTTTATAAAATGGTTGGTGGGGCAAGGGAAAAGCAGGCCATCAAGTTGAAAAATTTCAGGAAAGAAAATCTTTGTGAGGTGGGGGGAGAGAGGGAAGAAAGAAGGAATGTAGAAGCCTTAAAGGTTATTTCAATCTGATGAGATGTGTGTTCTTGATGGAAAATGGGTCACTGTCTGATTATAAATATGCACAATACTATCAGGATCAGGACCTTTTCTTGTACCCACTGAAATAGTCAGCATATCATTAGATAAGTAGTGTCAGATTTGGAACCATGGTTAACCAAAGGTAAAACAAAAGCAAAGAAGAGGTAACCAGATAAAGAGCATACAGGCAATGAGAATTAAGATGATAAACCAATGTCAGAAATGCCAGAGACAGGAAGCGGGTGTGGCTCAGTGGATAGAGCTCCTGTTTACCATATGGGAGGCCCCGGGTTCGCTTCCAGGGGCCTCCTTGTGAGGGCAGGCCAGCCCGCGCGGCGTGGTGGGCTGATGCAGCAGGACCTCACAGCAAGAGGGAGATAAGCAGACATGGAGAAAACACACAGCGAATGGACAAAGCAAGCACAAGCAGCAAGGGGGGGATAAATAAATAAATCTTTTAAAAAAAAAAAATAAGAAATGCCAGAGACAGTTTCTTAAAATTAATCATTTATTACAGAGTGTCAAGAATATTTAACTATCAAAAATCACCTCCTGGAATCTCCTTTTAAATCTGACTATGGCTAGCTAACCAAATCAAATCAAATCAAATCAAATCAAATCAAAAGAACAACTTCTTATTTTTTCTCAAGGCCCCCATATAAATGGTTTACTTTTTCCTAGTAAGAACCTAGTCTTTGTATCAACAAAAGGACAAAAATAAACAAAAAAAAAAACTGGAATGACATTGGAAGTCTTGAGGGGAAAGTAGATCAGTCTCCTTCTGCCAGAACACTTTACTTGAGAAGATCAAGGACAGGCTAGGAGGCATCTAGCCTACTGGCAAGCAACAAGGGGATTATAAGAGGACCCTGCAGCCTTGATAAGCTGACCCAAAGAATGCGGCAGACAGGTTTGGGGAGTGAGAGGAAATCTTAATAAGATGAAATAATCTGGCAATTCATTTCCGTAGAAAGAAATTTTGATAGAGAATTGCTCTTCAATAGTTTCTTCTCCTTTCAGAGAGCAGTTTTAACCAGGAAGTGACCTTATATGACAGCCCCTGCAAATGCAGGTCCTGCTACTGTTCTTTAAAATACATTCATGAAGAGGGGGCCACAGTGAAGTGGGGCAAAATTGTGAGGGATGAGGCCTCTACATTGGAGGTATTTTCCATTAAATATATTACAGTTTTTCATAAATTTCCTTATATACAACCACCATAATAATTTGAAAGACATATTCATTTATTGAATTGGTTATCAAATACACAAAAATCTATTAAAAGGTGTATGGTAAGGATAGTAATGGATGCTGGAATGAACCAGGAGGGAGGTTCTTTTTACTTAAGCACCTAATGGTGTCACCTATAGTCTGATAGAGGAAACTAAATATATAAAGAAACCCCCATTCACACAGGAAAATAAAAGTAACAAATTTGTTATTAAAGTTCAGATGAAGAAAGCATTACTTCCAGCTAGCCAAAATGCGTGATGTTTCCAAGCAGCAGGTTTTTAACGAAGAGGCAGAATTCAGACACATGCAAGTTGAGAGAAGAGCACTTCAGATAGGATTGTGGGAACAAAGGCAGAGTGCTGAGAGAGTTTAGTTTTGCTGGAGCCGTATGGATACATTTCCTACCTCAAATGATGTGTTAGGTCAGAAAGATAGATTGGGACCCAATTATGGAACATCTTTTAAAACTGAACTTCATTTGACAGGCTTGAAGTGAACTACTGGAGGTTTAAGAGCAAATGGGTTGCGTAACTGAAGCTGTACATTGGGAAGATGTATCAGGTGGTGGTGTTCATAGACTGGTGTGAGAAAGGACTAGAGACAAAATGGGAAGTTAACAAGGTGCTTGGTATTGATGCTATACAAAGCATGGAATGTTCATTTCCTAGGGCTGCTGTAAGAAAGAACCTCAAACTGTAAGGCTTAAAATAATAGAAATTTATTCTCTCACAGTTGTGGAGGCTAGAAGTCCAAAAGCAAGGTGTTGGAAGGGCCACATTCCTTCAGAAGGTTTTAGGGGAGAATGCTTCCTTACCTCTTCCATCTGCTGGTAGTTGCCAGCAGTCCCTGGCATACCTTGGCTTGTGGCTGCATCCCTCCAGTTTCTGCCTCTGTTTTCATATGGCTTTCTTACTTCTGTTTGTGTCTGTGTATCTCCATATCCTTATTAGGATACCAGTTTTTAAATTTAGAGCTTACCCTAATTTATTAGGACCTCATTTTAACTTGATTACATCTGCAAAGACTCTATTTCCTAAAAAGATCACACAGTTACCAGGGTGTGGTGGATTCAATTGTGTACCCTGGTTTGGAAATGTTCTTGGTCTTGTTCCACATTCTGGAGGGTGTGGACCATTGTAAATAGCATCTCTTGAAGATGTTACTTCATTTAAGGTGTGACCCAACTCAATCAGGTTGTGCTTTAATCCAGATTAAAGGGGTCCTTTTATAAACAGAATGAAATTCAGGCAGAGAGAAAGATGAAATAAGAAGCCAGAAGTCAAGGGAAGCCAAGGGAGAAAGGAGAAGACATCACCATGAGCATTGCCACGTGACACAAACGTCAAGGACCAAGGATCGCCAGCAGCAAGCTCCAGAACACCACAGTGTATCTCCTTGCTAATATCTCAATTTTGGACCCCTCCTAGCCTCAAAATTGTGGGCCAATAAATCCCCATTGTTTAAGTCAACCCAATGTGTGGTATTTGTTTTAGCCGCCAGGAAACTCAAACACGGCGGTTAGGACTTCAACAAATCTTTATGGGGACACAATTCAACCCACAATACATGGATTTGAAAATTGAATATATTTTTAAATTACTTATTATGACAGTATTTCATTATTCCCCTTTGGAAGTACAAAAACCATATTGTTCTTTTTCTCATCTGCTGACTTTGAAATTGCCCTCATGTTGCCCTGGCAAGCTCAATGTCTTCAAGCAGGTTCTTTCACCCATAGTTTAGTTGGTCTTACATACATATAAACCTAATGATCTTTTTTTTGTCATTTCAGCAATTGCTTTCAAAGTATTTCATCATATCTAAAATAGTTTATTATTTTAAAATAGTGAAATAATATTATAATAACTGTGGTTGTCAAGCAAGTTATTTTGGTATTGAAACATTTAAAAATGTGTTTTAATTTCAGGGAAATGACATAATGAGTATTCAGTATACAATTTTTGAAATTGGAATTCTATTGGTCTTTCAGAATGTTTGGAGAAATAAAGGTGATAATTGAAATATGTTTGGAACAATGAGAATAAAGAGAGCAATATGAGACATGAATAGACCAGAAGAGTGAAATTTAAAAGGGCACACAGATGCTTATATCAAGAGAAAAGAAAAGGACAGAGAAATATCCTTACATGTTTCTCAAAACCCTCATAGTAACTGGCCGTTTTCTAGGATGAAGGAGATAAAGAGGCAAATGGTTTAATTAAACTAATTTTAAATATTTGCATTATAAGACCAATTGAACAGATAAGTCAAAATCAGGAGAATAGAATAAAGAAAAAAAAAGAGCATAGGCTGAGACACAAGGAAAGACACAGAAAAGAGAATGAAAAAGAAATGAAAATGTATTAGCAATGGAGATGGGAAGAGACTACAGAGAAGGATATTGAAAGGACCCATGCATGGTAAAAACACAAAAATATGTCCAAATTATGGAAAGGTTCAACTTGAAATTGTGACACCCTAAAATACATATTTCTAAGCATTGTAAAATTATCCTTTAAAATGCACTTAACGTGAAATTTTAAAGTCTATAAACTCTGATTCCTAAATTTTTCAAAATGCACATTGTAATCAATTTCCTTTCTATCATAAGTTAGCTCGTTATTCATTTAGAACTATTATTCCTTTTCCTTAGTTTTCAGAGGGAATATTTTTAAATCAACAGTTGCTTTGAATATATTAGAATGAGTTAGTTGCTCATATTGTTCAAAAAAATTAACTGGATTCTAAACAAAAAAACTAGTTGTAAAGTTGAGAAAAATGTAAATCTATTTAAAGCCAGGATGACAGTTGTTGAGCATTGTGATGTATCATCTTGACATGAACTGAATGAGGTAGATTAGTGACTGACACTAGCAATGTCAGAATTTACATTACAGCACACACAAACTCCATGGAAATATACCATTAGCACCCACAGTAAGCAGTGATGAGTAATGAGATAAAAATTGACAACGTCAATAGTCATAAGCCCTTACAGTCAAGAATAATGAACTACACGTGTGTACATATAGCTGTATACTCATAGACATATACATAATGAAATATACTTTCATGCCTTCCATCAAAATTAAATTTCATATGGCAATAAATGCTCCATGAATACATAGGTGATACAATTAATTTTGGTGTAAATTAAATGTGGAATGTTTGCTGCAGAGCACAATGACAAAGATGGTGCTATAATAATCCTTGGAAGCTAGAGTGGTCTGAAATGCATGCTTTTGCTACTTTACATTTTTAAAAAATGACAAAAAATGCACCTATTTTAATTTTTTTTAGCTTTTCCTCTTTAATGTATATACTGTGCTAATTAAGTTAATCTTTTACACACTTGAACTAGAAATGCTTGGAGCACTAGATAAAAAGCATTATTTTTTCCCCTTGTACCTAAATCGTATATTAGAAAGGATGACATATTTTCCTTAGAATTTTCTGTGGAAATTAGTATTACATGAGAAAATTGCCTTGTGTCTTTCTTAGTAATGTTTAGTTAGTAATTATTAAGCATGCAAAAAATATCTCCCGAGTGATTTTAGTGCATCTTTAACAATGCTTTGAAAAATCATTCTTATAAGAGTAAAAATTAGCACATTATTGTTGCCAGTGTACGTATTCAGACTCTTTGATTTGTACATTTTTTCAGGAGACATTCTGACGTTCTTTTTCCTTTTATTGTTGTTTTTTGTTTTTAGAAGTAATATGAAAAAATTCGTAGGGCCTTCTCTGTAGTTGCCAAGACATTTAAAGTCGATGGAGTTTCACTCAGTTCTCTGAATTAGTAAACCCTGCAGCAGCCAGAAAGAAAGTGGGGGGCGTGGAGAACGACACGGCTCACAAGTCCTATTCAAATGACACGTTGGTGGGCAACTGGCAGTAGTGTGCCTGTGTGTGGCACCAAGGGGCATGTTCAAGGGCAATGTGCACCCTAACCTCCAGTAAGCTTTAGTGGATCAAATGAAAGATGAGGAGGAAAGAATAGTAGGACCCAATCCAGGAAAACCAAAGAGGCATTCAGCTTTGGACAGTCAAGTAAAGTAGATCACTGACTTCTTAAATCAAAAAAGATTGTTGGAAATTCTTTTATTTCTTATTTATGGTGGAGTAGTGGAGTTTGAAGGCTCCAAGAAAACAGATGCAATTCATAATGTATTAACGTCTGACCAAATCATTCAACACACACACATACAGACATGCTGACTTCTTGTTTCCATCATTTTCCCTTAGACTAAGATAAATTTAATAATCATATGAAAGAAACTAAATATCTTTTTTTCATATTTGAAACTATTTATTTAGCTTTATTAATGTATTTCATATGTGGATATACAGTTCACACGTTTTACTTAAATTTTCACAAAAAAAAGATAGGAAAAACATCTCAGAGTTTACATATAAAATGTGACTTATTTGTGTGAAACAAACTGTAAGTTTTTATACTACTTCATTGCTGGCATATATATGTATGTGCAAAATATGTTATATATGTCTATACAATACAAGCTTTTAAATCTAAACTTCACTGAATTCATAATCTGATTCAATTTTCCTGTTTCAAGGGACTAAATAAATCTGTATTTTGCAAAACTGAAAATTTTGGTTTAAAAAACACATAAGAAAGGCAACCTTTATAAAGTTAAATATGCTAACAAAGGGAAATTAAAAGAAAATGAGCCATTCTTAAAACTTGAAAGCTGAAAGGAAATATATATATATATTATGTTTCATAATTGAGAAAAGTATTATTTGGAATATGGGAAGTGAAGCACATTTTCTCCTTGTTTAGATGCTTTTGAATAGCTCTTTTTGTTCCTCAAGAAAATATTCCAAGAAGAATTTTTTAAGGTTTTCAGTGCCTTTATTTCTTTTTAAACCCAATTTTATAAAATATCTAGTGCTGACATCATTCTCCACATTGGATCAATTATCTAGTCTGAATAAACTTTAATTGAGCCATTTAAAACATGTGCAGCTGGTGCGAACTGAAATAGGCAGGTAGTTTATCTCATTAGTATTAATTTAAATGTTCGTGGTTTTGCACATTTTTATGTGCAGAGTGTATATTTTTATAGTTATACTTTAGTCATTTTTTAAAGGAGAACAAACAAGATGGATTTTGACAATCATTTATCAGATGCCAGTATTTATTTTCTGAATGTATTATAATTATTGAGAGTGAACACTTGTTCCTATACAGATTTTCATTGTGCTTAGCAATAAATGATATAATCTGAATTCTTTTTAATGTATTTAATTTTGTAACTGCTTATATTGTTAACCTGAAATTTTTAGACTTTTTAAATTTTAGCTTGTATTATTGCAAATATGTTTATTCTAATACACAAAGGATTTGTCAAGCCTAATATTGCACTTAATTTTTGGTATTCTCAGAGTTAAAATCAAAATAGACAGAAAAGGAAGATAAACTTATCTCAAGTCATTTAAAAAAATATTCCTGACATTTATACTTTCATTTATGCAAGGTTTTGTTGTTGTAATTGTTGTGGTTTGGATTGGTTTTGTTTGTTTTTTCTCTGATCCCAGATATGGGCATAATTCCTATTATTTGAAAGGAAAAGTTTTTAGCTTCTAATAGTGCCTCTCTTTTTTATGGATATTCATGTATCAAAAGTCTGAACATTCTAACACTGACTCTAACTGGCCAGCCATACTTGTGTTCATTTTTCTCCTTGTTGTATGTGTGTATACAACAATTTCTCCTAAGTTTTGTTTTGCCTTGTCTGTTTCTTATTTCATTTACGATGAAGCATTGAATATGAATGCTAGCATTCCTGAGCTTTAAGAAATAGAAATGGTCGTGCGATCAAAGTATACTTGGCTTTAAAGAGGAGCTCTGATATGTGAAGAGACTAACACGAACTTCTGTGTGTGTGTGTGTGTGTGTGTGTGTGTGTGTGTAGATATGAAATAAAGACTTTTAAGTGTTTTGTTCTAGTGAGTTCAGCTATGGCAGCATTTACCCACTTTTTACACATCTGCACACATAACAAGATACCATTATTTTTTGCTTATTTGTTTGCCTCTGGTCTTCTTTCCCTAATTCCCAAACAGTAGTAAAATGTGTGTGTTATGAATTTTGTATGCATGTTTATTTGTGTGGATAGGCATATCTTTAATATTGATGTATTTGTACCATCAAAATTACTTATAGTGTAAAATAAAACTGTTAGGGCAAGAAATTATAAATATATATCAATATGACCAATGAAGATCATTTTAGAACATAATTTATATTTGGAGGAGTCTAATAAGTCAAGTATTCAGATATTTTGAGGAAAATACAGTATGCTTCAAATATGTTTAACATACACTGTTCTTGGAGCTGGCAGTATTTGAAAAGACAAATTTTGTTTCTCTGTTGTATTTCTATATTTGATCTTTTCAAACCTTCTTCTTTAGAGTTATTCACAAATGATAATAATAATAAGAGGTACCATTTACATGTCAGGCACTGTGCTAGACACTTCTCATACTTTAGTTAATATTTAATCACAAAACTGTGAGATAGATATTATTATCCCCATGTTAGAGGGATCTTAAGACATCTCCCAGGGTCACCCAACTACTAAGTGGCACAAACAGATTTCAAACCAAAGATAATGTTCTAAGCATTATAATATGCAACGCATACCAAAAACGGTGGAGATACACCCTCTAGGATTCATAATAGGGGCATCATTCTATATTAAATGGGTCACAAATAGATAGTGCTTTGTTTTCCTCCTAAGACTCAATCAGCTACTATGGAGAAAATTAGAACTTCCAACTTATATGCAAAATTCTAATCACTTGGTAAGGCATACTTTCTTGAATTTGAATTTCATGGTGATATATTTTTCATATTCCATATTGTATACATACATATAAATGAATTGTGAATAATGTTATTATCTAGGTTTCTAATGACCTCGGAATTGAGGACTAGATAAAACATTTTGGGATGAAAATACATATTATTATGCTGAAATGACTAATTTATTTAAGAATCCATCCAGTGGGATCTATCCTTTCTTTTAGGGCACTAAATCATATTTTCCTTTCTTTTTCATGACACGTCATCTTCTAAATAAGCAGAATTCTTAGTTACATCAGAACAAATACTAAATGGCAAATGAACTAATAAATGTGTGGAAAAGTCCAACTCATTATATAGATAGAAATCATGTAATTTTTTAAAAAGACAAACTGCAACCTATTCAACATGCTTGAAATTAGCACAGCAAATATTGTGGAAAAATAATTGAATTACATTTTTAAAAATTTTGAAAAAGTTACCCATGCCCACTGTGTGCAAGGCACTGTGCTAGAGTGTTGAATAATGCATTGAAATTTAATATTAACAGATAAAGTATTTTTAAATAGCTCTTTAAATTTAAGGAGCTTGTGCTCCCTTTAAAAGGCACATTTTTAAAATTTCCAAAATCCTGATAGAATTAGGTATTCATATATTGATGTGCAACAACATTCTCTTTTATTTTTTCTTTTAGGGGGTACCAGGGATTGAACCCAGGACCTCATACATGTGAAGCAGGTGCTCAGCCACTGAACTACACCCACATCCCTCCTTTACAATTCTTTGAAAGTTCTTATCAAGCAGTTGTATTTAGTATAGCAGACTTAAATTTGTGAAATACTCCCCTCAAAGGAATTGGTACTAAACATTTTATCATATGACACTCAGTGAACAATCTGTGTAGAATAATCTCATTTTGTGATAAAATTTATTACCATTGTAGCTACTTGCAAAAACAGTTATACTATGTGGCCTACACTAATTAATTTGAAAAAATTACAGGTACAAAACAGTCCATGTTGCTCACTGGCTATTAAAAGAAATAAAACAACTATGTTTTCTTATTTTACGCACTCTTACAGAAACATTTTTTTAATTGTATATTTCACATAAAAATATACATCTTTGCAACGACTCTTCACCTCTCTATCTTTGCACAATAATACCCTCCATGTTTAAGCACCTGCTATGTGTTTATCTAATCCTCCCAGAGCCCTGCAGGCCAGAGGCTTTGATTCCTATTTTACTAACGCAGAAACCCAAGTTCCAAGACTGTATATCCATTGCTGCGGTCAGAGGGACGAACATGGCAGTCAGGTTGGAATCCAGGTCTGAACTGTCCCTTCTGCAACTACATTGACACCCTCCAGTCCAAAGCATCCTCCCTTCTCCTTGCACCCCAGGTCTCAATTTTATTAACGTTAAGGTGAAGATTACAAGAGATAACCTTGGTTTGTCTAGGCTTTAGCACAATGCCTGGAACATTTTAGACACTCAATAATCATTAACTCATTATTATAATCACTGCAAGTATATGAGCTAATGCCTATCTGGTTCCATACCACCACTGCCCGTGGAGCTAATTAAACAATTCGTGCTAGGATGTGAATGACTGTTAAACATTTTTCTGGCCCCCTGCCTTCCCATTAACTTATCTGAAAAATTTTCAGGGGATTTCTTTCAAAATAGAACTTGGTAACCCCATGATTATCTGATTAATAGCAAGTAAGATAACAAAGGGTAACACATAATTCAAGGAAATATTGGTTAAAAATATCTTTCTGGCATCCTTTAAAATTCAAAAATTATTTGGGGTAAGTGGCAATAAGATATATAGTTGAAATAGTACTGTAAAGCTACAAAACCTGTTTTGAACAATTATATATACATAATCATCCACTGCATGTACAAGGAATGCATATGCATGTATATCAAAATACATGTACACTCCTGCATGTAACACTTTATTAAAGTTCCACAGATTATAACTCACATAAATTTGTATGAGAAATAATATCACTAAGTTTAAAATGAAGATAGTATTCTTCATCCTGTTTTTGTTGATGACAGTATTTCCCATGTAGCCTTGAATCTTCAGAAGGAGGTGTCATTCTGAAAAGTCATCATGGGAGGATTAGATAATTAATTGAATTGAAAACCCGTGCCTTCACTTTCTTTGACGCTAAACACATGTTTTGTTTATTTTCATGAATTTTGTGCTTTTGTAAAGTAAACTGTTACAATTTAAAGTGAAAGTAGAGTATACTCAGATAAAATTCATAAAAACATTTTCCAGTAAGCATTTCTTCAATTAATGTAATTCAGAGTTCAAATTTATATCTCAATAATATCAGAGTAGCATAATTGCTTTTGAGGTTTTTCATCAAGGTACTAACTGTATAAAATTGTATCTAGAAAAATATGAGACTTTAGAAAATATTTTATGGATTTAAAACTAGACAATATCACGGATATTGTGTGAACATAGAATTCTGAATCACAAGTGGGATCTAAGTTTAGAGAATTTCTTTTTCCAAATATTCAGTCATAATTTTTACTTGGAGCAACAAAATGGAAGTTTAGGTTCATATCCTAATATTTTGTAAACAAAGCAAATTCATTAATGTTGAATTAAAATGAGCAATATGCTTAAGAAAAAAAATCCCACAATTCCAATAAACACTTTTAATATTAAGGACTACTGTTAAATTCTGGACCACGTAAGTGGGTACATTAGAGGAGAGTTAGAAATATGGATGGATGGATATACGAATGGATGGACAGAGAGATACACAGATGATAGACAGATAGACAGACAGACAGGCAGACACAGGGATGGAAAGATCATTTAGTATGGTTTTGAAACTTTCATTAAATTTAACACAGTAGATTTTTAAGTTAGAGATGTGAAAATATGATAACACAACTACTCTTAAGTGTGTGTGTTTTTAACATGTTTACATTTTAGAGCAAAGACTGCAGTTGTACTTTGCAAATTACATCCTTAAATTGACTTTGCTTTGGAATGATGCTGGGAAATTCTTATATTTCACATATTTTCAACTGGACATTTCTTGGTCATCTATGTATATACAGTCGTTGCTTTATATTTTTCAATGCATAGAGGCCAAATTAAGTATGGAAGTCGAACTTATTTAGGTCAGCCAACCCCACAAGTTATAGTGGTCATTATCATCTTTTCAAAAGAGAAAAAAGTAAGGAAGCAGGTTGTGAAAGGAAAAGGTGAAGGAAGTCAG
>JAQZBX010073934.1:0-14869 GCA_029593785.1 Cabassous unicinctus
CCCAGCCACCACCCATCCCAGCAGGCTCTGCAGGCTTAGGACCCTCAAGTGGCTTGACCCTGAGCCCACTCCTCAGGTGGGAGCCTGGGAGAGCAGAGGCTGCAGGAGCCCCGCCTTCCTCCAGCCACCAGGCGCCACCCCCAGAGAGCACAGGGCACCCCTGCAGGCCACCAGCGCTGCCCCAGGCGCCCCCATCCAATACCTCACTCAAAAACCGGCCCCAGAGCCCCTCCAAATGGTGCCTCTGTGGCACTCTCTTCTCTGCCAGGGCCCTGCTTCCTTCCATCCCCCAGCAAAGCACTGGCCTGCCCCTGCCCCTGGACACTGCTCTCGTGGCTCTTTCTCAGTGAGCGTGTTTGTGGAGCAAACGGAGGAAGGAGAAGTGCTTCCTCCATCCAGGGTGCGGGTCTCATTTCCACCGCGCCCCCAGGCCTGCGCACCCTGGCTCTTCGCCCCCTTGCTCACACACCCAGCATGGGAGGGCTTCCTCCAGGTGGCCCAGGGGCCTGGGGATGTGGGCTCTTTTATCCATTAGCCTCCAGGTCCCTGCGGCTACCCACGGCAGCACCTGAAGCAGGATTCTTTCTGAACAAACGGATGAGCCAACGGTAAACGAATGACAAAAATTAAAATGAAATTTCAAATTGCTCTCAAGAAAACTTTTGTTTGTTTTTTTCTTAAGAATAAATGCAGCAGCCCAGTTCTGTATGCAGAAATGAAATCCAGGTTCAGGGAAAAAAGAAACCTATCTGCCATTGGACCCCTGTGCCTTGGAGAGAGCTAGCTAAGTCCCATGTCTCTGCTCCCTTTGGCTAATTAGCCTCCCTAACCTGTCAGGAGCCACTGGCTGAGCACCTGGGCAGGTCTGCTATCGGCAAGGGTCCCAGAGAAGCAGGTTCTGGAAGCTGTTTCCTTCCATGGAGCAAATGTGGCCACACCCACCCCACTGAGCCAGCACCGAGGCAGAGGCAGCTTCCTCTACAGACGGACTTTCTTGGGAAGGGCCAGCTCTGGAAATGCAGTGCCTGGAAATGCAGTGTCCACACGGATGTGGGCTGAGCAGTGGCAGCAGCTAAGCCAGGCGATGGCATAGCTGACGGGCTGGGAGGCCTTGGAGAGCTCTGGTGCAGCCTCGAGCAGCTCTCTACTCTCAAGACTCCAAATGTCTTCTGGCCTGAGGCGTCTTTAAAGATTCATCGTGTGTGTGTGCGTGTGCATGTGCGCATGTGTGATTGCAGGTATTCACCGCGTGGTCTGCAGCCGGGGCTGGCCGAGGGACAGGGCAGGGCCTGCGGTGGAGATGAAGGGTGCCAGGGCCCAGAGCGCAAGGGCCTGCAGGGGTAGAGCCCTGTCTTCTCGTGTGAAGCCCCTGCTCGTTCGCCTGAGCTGGACCCTGCAGACGAGGACATCGATGTGGGGGGTGGCAGAACCAGGCCGCGGGGCCCGATGGGGAGGGGCAGAGCTGTGTGCAGGCCTGGACGGCCACGAGCCATCGCCACATGGGCCAGAAGCAAACCTGTCGGGGCTTGAACAGAAGCCTGGCTTTGCCCCCGCTGCACCATTCCCCAGTCCCATTCTCAGGCTCTTCACAGATTTTGGCCCACGTTCCTACGGTACGAAGCTGCCTGCAGAGCGTGTGGCTTGTGAGCTGTTAGAGCTCAGGAAGGGCTGGGCGGTCAGGCACACACCGCCCCTAAGCCCCTCGGCACTGCCAGCTGACCTGCTGTCCAAGAGCTGCTTGCTCACCGCCCTCCCGGCCTGTGGTGTGGCAGGGCCGCGGCGACTCCTCGCTGTCTCCACAGGAATTTCCCTGAGTGCTAGAAGCCTGGCGCCCTTTCCTCGCGCCCCTGCCACCGGCTCTGCAGCTACGGGCCGTCCGTGGCCTTCATCCGCCTTTCCTTGGGATGTTTACTTGTGGCTTTTACTTGCATGTCTTCCTTTTATATTTGACCACAATTTGCCGAGTGCATCGGGTGTGGCTAACTTCCCTTCATCGCCATTTGTCCTTTCACTTTACTCGTGCAGACTTCCCGCGGGGCGCAGGCTCTTTGTCTCTGAATGGAGAAAGAGCAGCCCACTCGCCACTGGCTCCTGAGGTGAGGCCTCAGCCGTTGGCTGCATCTGCACTTCTTTGTGCCCTAACAGTTTGACACCTGCTTCTAGTCTAGCCCTGACGTCGCTACGGTACCTGTAAGCAGACACAGACATTCTCTCAGACGCCGTCGCAGCTGCGTGGAGGCTTGGCCTCACTGCTCCGGTAACTTAAGGAACTGAACCTGTGGACTCTGCCTCATGAGCTAGGAGAGTGTAGCCTGCTTTCCTCTCCCTTCTCAGTTGGGTTAAAATAGTCGGGATTGTAGAATTATTGTTTGCTTTTCAAAGGGGCCGTGATCTAGAGTCAGGAACATGATACCTTCAGCTGGCGCTGACGGCTCTACATGAAACTGCATGCCTGTCTTCTAGGAATCGGGCTTCATTCGCTTGATCACATACAGGTGTCCAGCAAGAGGAAGACGTATTGAATTTTTAACTGTCACTTACAATGGAGAGTATTGAACTTTCTGTTTCTGAGCAAGGTCGATACCGTGTTGTTTCAATCTGGACCTGACGGTTGGAGACGTCTGTCACCTGTCACCCCGAGCTGAGGCCCGTAATCCCGATGATTCTCTGCCTGTCAGGAAGGCAGAAGCAGCACGTCCCCTCTGCGTCCCTGGTAACAGGAGGGCAGGACCGACGCCTCAGACAGGGCCCGGGACCGCGCCGGTGGCGGTTTCTGTCCCTGCCCTGGAGCCTGCTGCGCCAACTCACCAGGCCTGGGGCTGGGCCAGGGGGCATCTACGACCCCCACGGCCGCCCTAGAGCAGGGGCCTCCCCCTGTTTTTCAAAGTTGGGGTGCTGCAGTAGGTGGTGGGCCCGTGACTGTGGTGGAGCCGAGTGTGAGTTCTGCAGCTCCCCAGCCCATACCAGACTCTGGTCCCTCTGGTGGCTCCCTGAGCCAGGTGGCCTCGCACACAATGCAGGAATAAAAGCGACAGGACTGCGCAAACCACAGGGGCCTTCCTGTTCCTTCCAGAGCCGCCAGCCCGCAGGCTGCGTGACGCCATCTTCAGCAGCGTGGGAAGCCTCGAGCAGGAGCTGGGCGAGCTGGCCAGGGAGATGTGTCTGGAAGGACGGCGTCGAGATGGGCAGAGGAGCACAGGGAAGCCGTGAGAATGGTGTCGGCAGGACGGGCGGGGGCTGCTCAGCCGCTGGCCGGTGGGATTGGAGCGAAGGACGCAGCAGGGAGACGGCGGGAGGGTCCTGAATGTCCCTGTGGAGGGGCATTTTGAGCCTGGAAATGCAGGACGCCCTCAGAGCTGTCGGAGCTGGGGCGCGAGAGGCTGGAGGGAGAATCGAGCCCCAGAGAGAGGCTCCCGTGGGCCGGTGGGCACCAGGCTCTGTCCTCTCCGGGGCGTCCACACCCTACCCGCGTCCCGGGAGCCAGATCCCTCAGGCAGCCGCCTCTTCTCCCTCTTTCCCTCCTCCCAGAAAGCCCGGCGAGGCCGTTCCGAGGAACGGTGTGGCGCAGCCCCAGGCAGCCTTGCAGCCGACCCCTCTGCGGTTGCGGTGATGGCCCCTGGCAAGGGGTGCAAGCAGAAGTCCCTGCTCATTTCCAGCGCTGTGAGGAGGCGCTGAAGCTTGCTCTCAGGCTGATGGAGCACATGAGCGGAAGGCGTTGGACCAGGCCCGGGCCGCACTTCCCGCTCTCCTCCAGGGCCACTCTGTGGAAAGAGGGGGGCGGCTGCAGAGTCCAGAGAGGGAGGCCCTGGCACCTGGCAAAGCGGCTGCTGCTCAGGCAGAGGGTGGGGGCCCTTCGGGGGCAGGAAGGGGGTGAGGTGGGCCTCCTGGGTAAGCCTGGCGGTGGAGCCAGGGAGGGCAGCGCCCTTGGGCCACACACCAGACGTCCATCCGTCTGCCTGCTGGCCCCTTCCTCCCGATGCTCCCTTGGGCACCTGGCGGCCCTAACCTGAGCCGAGTGCACCCCGCCCATGCCAGAGAAGTGGGGGGTCCTCCAGGGAGAAGAGAGGGACCAGGGAGGGTCTGCCATGCAAGCTGCTGCCCAACAACCTTCAGGCTCCGAGGTCGGACAATCCTCTGAGCACGAGGAGGGAACGTGCAGAGCTCAGCCCGAGACTCCACCGCCAGGAGCAGCTGCAAATCCAGGTCCTTTTCTGGCTGCCCTGAGAGCGTGTTCTTAAATGTCACCCGAGCAGCATTTGACTCCACCGGGTGGGACAAGACAAGCTGCCAGAAGCTTCCCGTTCCACCGCTCAAGCTGTGGGCAGAAAGCAGTTTCATGCCTATAATGAAAAAACAGTGCCTTTGTCCTACAGACTTTGTTAAGCTTTCTGATCAGTAACCATGATGTGGGTTGTAAACTAGCAGCCTATGGGTTTGGGGGATTTCTTGAAGAGTAAATGAAATGTGTATTTCTTCGACTTGCAGAGAAGAAAATCAATATCACGTGTATACTGATGCTAGACTGGCAGTGGAGTTATCGAGAGTGGCATGGATTTTCACGCCAGGCGAGGATGCTCTGAATGCACTAGAGGAATAACTGGTGTTTCCTTCATGGTAATATTTTTATTGAAGACTTCCTCTGTGCCCGAGTAATACTATTCTTACTTAGCAACACAGATCAAGTCTCCATCCTTTACAAAATAGGTAAATAAAAATAAAAGGAGCGTTAAGGGAGCAGGTTAAAATGCCAAGAAGAGGCAGGGCACACGCTCCAATGGCCAGGGTGATTGAAGGCAAAGGTGTGCCAGCAAGGGCTCTGCCACTCGCCCCTGCCCAGGTGGGCCCCAGCCCCGGTAGCCCCAACTAAGTATCCCGGCCCAGGTGGGCCTGCCCAGGTGTCTCCACCCAGGCGGGCCTGCCCAGGTGTCTCCGCCCAGGCGGGCCTGCCCAGGTGTCTCCGCCCAGGCGGGCCTGCCCAGGTGTCTCCGCCCAGGCGGGCCTGCCCAGGTGTCTCCGCCCAGGCGGGCCTGCCCAGGTGTCTCCGCCCAGGCGGGCCTGCCCAGGTGTCTCCGCCCAGATGGGCCTGCCCAGGTAGGCTGTGCTGCACACCCATCACTGTGGAGCTGACACCTGTGAGCTTTGTCCAGGATGGAGGCAGTGAGGCCTCCCATCACCCTGTGTCCACACCCACCTTACCACAGCCGGCTGAGCAAGCAACACCTTCATGACGATGTTCATGTGCTGCCATTTTTGTATTTCCACAAGGAGCCAATCGTCCTCACCGCCCGGCCCCAGGCTTGACGGCTGGACACGTCTGCCTCCCTGCTCCAGGACTTCCTCCAACGTTGGCCTTGAGCTGTTGAAGGAGAACACGGCACGGTGCCACTAGCTGGGCACTCTGCCAGCTCCAGCTGGTGCCCCTGGCCTTGCAGGGTGATGCGCATGTGCAGCAGGGGTGAGCGAGCCCTGTCACCCAGCTGAAACCCGTCTCAGACGTGCACTTGCGCCCAGCCTGGGTCAGCGGAGCGGCCACCTGGCCCTGCTGAGTGAGCTCATGGAGGCCACGGGGCGCCTGGTACTGTCACTCACGCGTGGCGGCCGGTACTATCACCGCCTCCTCCTGCCCCGGCCACTGGCAGCCGACCTTGTGACCATCAGGGGAGCTGGCCTCTGAACTCCCCCTCTGCTGCTGATAGGTCTGAATTCCGGAAAGGAATGAGGCTGTGTGCCTGCCAGAGGAGAGCCAGTCTCCCCCAGTGGGAAAGAATCCATCTTGGGGAGCAGAGCCTCCTGCTCCCTGGCATGGGTGACAGATCGTCCCTGTTTCCCTGGGTTTCCCGGGACAAGAGAAGCCCCAGGAAGACATGGACCAGGTGGTCCCTGAGTGCAGGAAGCACAAGCTGAGCTGCTCGGCCCCCACCCTGTGCTGGGGGCGGGGCTTGCAGTCCTACTCTCCCTGGGGTCCAGCACCTGGTCCGTGATGAGGGGTCCTTGGCCCTGGGCAAAAAGACATCTGCCTGCAGAGGCATAGGCAGACGGGCCCCATCTCCATGGGAGCACCTTCCCCCATCCCCGCAGCCCACCCCCTGCGTGTCCCAGCCCCTGGCAGGCTCCTGGGGAATTCACCATCCAATAGAAAGTGCTGGAAGAGTGCTGGGCGCAGGGCACGGAGCCGTCCTCACGCTTCCCTGCCACTCCCAGGGAGCCTCCCGCCTGCTCCAATGCCGCTCAGGTGGTGTGACTCCCTCTCTGGCCAGCGTCTTGGCTGTGTGGAAGAGGCAGGCGTTGTCCGAGAACCGCGAGCCTCCGGGCAGCTGGGGTCTCCAGGCCGCGCAGTGGCGGGCCCCGGTGCCCACTCGCCCTGGGCGTGGCCCCCAGGCGCCTTGGCTCCTGCCTTGCCTAGAGACAGTATGAAGTCTGCGGCCCTGAAAACGAGGCAGTTACGCGCCAAAGCGGGCTCTGGCCAGGGTGTCTTCCTGCTGTCACTGCCCTGCAGTGGGCCAACGTGCAGCCCGAGCTGCTTCGGCTCCGACCGTGGTGGTCAAAGCAGGTCTAGACCGATGGGGCACGCAAGGGCCACGGGTCTCTGCAGGAAGGAAAGCGCACCCGGGAGCCAGCAGACCGACGCGCCCAGCGTTCGTCCTAATTAAACTACGTAAGGGAACTTTGACACGATGACACTTTTGCCAGCGCACGTACATTGCCAACAAGCTTCCCCTGCACGTTTGCGGTGCTGGGGCTGGGGCCACCCACACGTGGGGCCCCAGGAGGGCGCGGCTCACCCTGAGCCCGAGGTCCAATGACCGCCAGGCCGTGCGTGGCCCAAGGCGTCCTCTAAGTGGGGCTGTAGAATGAAGAGCCCCCAAGCCCACCCTCGGAGACAAGCTGCAGGCACCCCTCACGCCCTGCTCACTTGAGCCCGAATATTTACTCAGCCGTGATGAGCGCAGGGCGTGGGCGGCCGACGCTGGCTCTGTGCGGGGCGTGGCCTCCCCTGTCACGGCGCCCCCCAGGGCCCTCTGCCCTTTCGTCCACCACGGGGCTTCCCTGCAGCACGATCGTCCGCGGCTCTGCCACACACTCGCTCAGAGTTGAGGTTTCAAATGTGAGCTCAGAGGCGAGTCCAGGGACGCTGCTCCCCGGTCCTTGCCAGGCCCCATTTTGGGGAGACGCCGTGCCCCTATTTCCACAGCCCGGCAGCCTCAGAAACCCCACCAGGCAGAAGGGACCCCACCCAGAGGCCACAGGGGCGTCTGATGGGCGCTTCCCTGACAACTGGGATGGTGACGTCCCAGGCTGAGATGAATGGCTGAGAGGTTAACCGGTGGGGGTGGGGATGGCTGGGTTGGTTCCAGAACCTTCTCCACTCTTCCTTCCTTCTGCTTCACCCTTGCAGGCCTGAAGGGAAGCTGTGTACCCAGGGAACTTTGCCCTCTTTGTCCAGCTTGCAGCCCCCCCTTTAGTGCTGCCTCCTCCAAATCCGCCGTCTCAAAGGCCAGTTTCCCCTGGTCCATCGGAACCTGAAATTGAGGATCGACGAACCAGGCTGTCGAGGACGTCTGCAACCATCCTCTCCCTCAAGAGATGTGCTAGGGCTGGAAGAAATACGCCTCGCAGGGCCTGCCTGGCACGAGGCCCGGGGCTGCCGCACCTGGGGGGAGTCTGGCCCGATTCTCTGCTGGTGAGAGCAGCGTCTTTAGAGGGGGGGACTCCCTCGCCCGCTCAGGGTTGGTGTGGGAACAGCCAGTCTCCAGTGGCTGAAGACGGACCCAGGTGTGAGGAGAACCCGCAGGTGAGACACGACACAGGTGGGGCACTGGAATCAGATTCCCACCCACTTCCCCCCTTCGAGAACCCCCGGGCTCACCTGCAGCCCCTGCCCAGGCCATGCCCGCCCTCTGGGAGCTGGTGGGAGAGCTGCACCCTGCATCCTGGAGTGCCGCACGGAGCTGGCCTCGCTCTGCCTGGGTGAATCAGCGGATCCGGCTTTGCTCCCACAGCCAAGACCGAGGCACAGTCGGAGCTCCGTGAGGAACGGGAGGCGGGCGGGAAGCGTCCTGCTCTGTGGTCGCTTTCTGTTCCCGTGGCCCAGAGGGACCCCCCAAGTTTCAAGGGCTCCGAAACCAGCACCAGCATGGTGGTCCCAGCAGCCTGCACGAGCTTGGGGCGTCGGGGAGAGCAGAGCCTGCCAGCAGGATGAGCGGGCAGCCGCGTGGCGAGTGGGCTGTGTCCACGGAGCAGGTGGCGCCCGGGCTGTTTGCACAGGGAGGGAGGACCTCTCCCCTGGCTGCGCCTGCCCTTGGCCACAGAAGGTCTTCACATGACGCCCCGTGCCCTTTGTCACCCCTTTGTCCTCCGAGGTCCCTGGGGGTAGGTCTGCAGAGTGGAGGACCCCCACCATGGCTGACGGCCTTGGAGACCCCGTCCTCTACCTGCTCGGCAAATGTGGCGCCAGTGTCAGGTGTGCCAACACAGGCCAGCCTTCAGGGAAACCTGGCCGGGGTCCCAAGTGGGACAAATGGGACAGACCCAGGGGCACCCCCTAGACCAGGGGTTCTTAACAAGGGGTCCGTGAGCTTGAGTTGAAATTCAAGCAAACGTTATTCTTGTGGGGACGTGTTGGTGCGGGTGTGATATATTTACTAAATAATACACAGTATAGTGTGGACTTAGTAAGGGGTCCGTGGTTTTCACCTGACTGGCAAAGGGGTCCGTGGGACACAAAGGGTTAAGAGCCCTGCCCTAGACTGTGGAGAGCCAGCGTGTTGGGGGGCCTGTGGATTGGTCCTCTCGCTGCTGCGTAACAAGCCTGGTTTCCACCCGTGATGCTGCCCGTGTTCTTTGCCCGATGCCCATCTCTCCCCGGGAATTCTGTTAGGGTCACAGGAGGCTGCTAGAGGACAATCTGCCCCACCAGGAGCTTCACTGAAATGTGTATGAGAAGAAGACAAGGTCAAAATCAGAACAAAGGGAAAGGACTCCCAACCTAGCCCCTAGCTCCCCCATTTCCCTGTAGCCAGAGCTCCCCCCAGAGCAGCCCTAACTGGTTCCGCTGCACCTTCTGAGGGTCCAGTTATCTAGTCCAGGCTCTTTAAAGATCAAGCCTTCTGTAGAAACCAGCTGCCTGCCAAAGCAGATTTTAAACCTTGAGCCTTCACTGAGTTCAGTTATAATTTTAGATTTCCCCAAATAAAGCAAATATTCACAGAAGAGCTTATAATTCTTTTGAGTGCATATCATCCCTGGCTACCCGACCTATGTCAGCTTGTACACATGTGGGTGAAAACTTCAGATGCTAAATCCTAAAGCTGGTTGGACTGACTCAGAAAGAAAGCCACAAAATTCCTCTTTCTACAATAAATCTGAGTCAAATAAACCTGAGAAATAGGGCAAAGTTAATGAAATATGCTAGCATTATACCTACTAGATGTTTAAAGTGATAAAAAATGTAAATTTGTGTATAACCAAATTGGGTTGCTATTCTGGCAAAGTTTATTTCGAGAGTTATTGTGTTTTGTACAATGTTAGCCTGAAGAGAATTTTCAAGATTTTTGGGGAAATTAAGTATGTAAGGTATACAGGATGTGTTTTTGTTAAAAAAATAAATAAAAGCTTTGTCCTAAAGTAAATTGCTTCAGAAGGCACGTGAGGAAAGCGTACAGCAAAACCTGAATGGACGTAGGAAGTTGTAGAAGGTTTGTGAAAAGGAATTGCATTCGTTGTGGCCAGTGCTCACTAAGCGTTGATAGGCTTATTCACGAGATTTCTTTACGAGATTTCCTATCAAACGGTGTATTCATGCATAATTAGAACTTGGTTTTCTCTCTGTTAAAATGATGACATGTTCTTGGATTAATGGTGCAAATTCATAAAGCTTTTCTTCACATGTGAGTCATCCGCCTGGAAGACAGTTTCCATGTCGTGTCAGAGCTACATACGCGATATTCACAGTGACCTTGTCACTCTTCATCGCTTAAGAGAACAAGCCTTCTCACTTTTGAAAGAACTAAATTCTTGTTTTCTTTTTTTCATAATCATGCTACCTCCTATATTTACTTTTTACTCTTCCATTGTTACTTTAGTTAAATGGATAGCCAATTATTGTTTATCAGTAACGTATGATCCTATTTCACCAAGTGCTCAAACCTCCTGACAAATTTTGACATTTTGCCTTTTCAAAATCAGACCCTAAAGGATATCTTTATGAATTGAAACTGTCTTTGAGATTTTCCAGAGAGCCCCTGGAAAATCACGGAGGATTTGTTCTTTCACCTTATAAAACAAGAGGTGCTAGAAATAGTTAGGTCCAGGCGCCGACACGCCTTGCATGGAAAGTGCTGTCAGATTAAAACGGATTTTCTAACCTTCTGCTGGCCAGCTTTGTATGGGTAGAATGCTCTTCATATAAATAGAAAGAGATTATATAAAATTCCTGAGATTTAACAGTGTTCTCACTGTACAAGCTGTGTCCTGATACTGATCTGCGTGGTATTAGACCTCAGTAAGTGCTATCAGTCATCATTTTTGTTATTTTTATAAAAATACGCTACAGACCACAAAACAGTCAAATTTCCTTGTTTTCAACTGATACTTCTCTGAAAGTGCTTGCAATCAGCCACAGGTATATTGACAACAATAAAGATGACGGTTTTGATTCTCTTTTGGATTTTACACCCAATTAGCTCTACACACCAATATCCCATGCCTTAAAGGCAATAGACACCCGTAATAAGCTCTTCAAGGACATCATTTTATATGTGGACACAAGACATACAAATTACTACCCATAAATCGGATTAGTTTCTGTTATATAGCTCATGTTATTCCCCAAATGGCTATTTATGACACACTTCCAAAAGGAAAAATTAGAAACATGAGGGCTCTTTTGACCTCTTCCCAGACTCTAGAAACTCATAAAGACTTGCCAGACTGGAGACAGCTCTAAAGGATCGTGGAAATACCCGTAGCCCAGGCTGCGCTCCTGGGGTGCTCTGTTCTTGGTGCTGCCCCCCTGCCTCCGGGGCAGGTGTCGCCGGTGTGGTGGGGTCACTATATGACCATGGAGCTCATCTTTTTGGTTGGCTTCTAAGGACATGGGGGCCTTGGCTCAGAGACGCCCTAACAAGGGCGCTTGTCGTCCTCTTAGTCACTGTCATAGCATCCTTCGGTCCACGTCAGCTCTCTCTGCTAGTAAATGCTACTATGCAGCCACTAGCTCGGCCAGTGATTCAGCTGAGAATTCAAAACCAGCACACATGGGACGACGAAAATCCCAAGCTTCAGCAGACCTGTGAGATCAGCGAAGAAGCCTGAGAGATTTCAGTGGTGAAGGCGGGACTGATAACATCTTTGGTAAAGCCCCTATAATGGGGGGAGTGTCCCGAAGGGGAAGTGATGATTTATATAGAGAATGCCTCGGGGTCCCCTCAGAGCCAAAAACAACCTGTGCCTAACTTCCTCTTTGAATTCCCTCTGGAGTTTCCTCTTCATCTTTTGAAATTTGAAATCCCCACCAAGGCAGCTCACCCAGATTGTCAATGAAGCCACTAGTTCATTATTTTTGACCCAATGCCAAGTAACGCCCACCTGCCCTAATCCTACCCCTAAAAAATGGACAAACCTTCCTCCAATTGCTAGGAGTCAAGTGAACTTCGTTTTTATGTCTATAAAAATAGTTTCCCATTCCTTGAACTCCAAAGCTACTTCCCTCTGGCTTCCTTTGCTGCAGCCAAACTTTGGTGTCCCGAATAAAATGCCATAGTCTTCAAATGCTCCTCTGATTTGTCTTTCACACGGGGTGGCCCAGGGGCAGCAATGCTGGGTTCAGGCTGTCGGGAGCTGGGGCCTGAGGCTGGGGTCCCCCCTGCCCTTCTCTTTCAGACTGCTCTTGCCACAGGTGCTGACAGAGGCTGGACGAAGCCAGCACCTCTCAGACCCCAGGCCAGCATGAGGTGGGTGGTCCACGTGGGTGGGCAGGCTGGCACGCTGGCAGCAAAGTCACGGCTGGTGGCCCCGTGCGCTGAGCCCTCCCGCAGCTCACTTCCTGCCTCAGGCAGGGTGGGCAGGTGCTGGGTCTGAGGATGTAGATGGTGCCTCACCTGTGCTCACTGGCCTTTGGACTGACAGCGTGAGCCTGCCCTGCATGGTCAGCCAGTGCCCCTCGAGGCCTCCAGGTCCTGGGTGGCTGCCAGGAAGGCGTAGGTGGAAGAGGCTCACTCCCCTGCCATGCGTTGGGCCGGAAGGCTCCGGAGAGGACAGATGGAGGGGCACTGGGAGAAAGGCAGGGGCGGATGGCTGTGCCCCACCCCCAACCAAATTCCCTGACCTTGCAGGGCTGAGCAACGAAGAGACACGTGTCCCCGAGGTCATGGATGAGAGGGGATCCCATGCCCAGGGCCACCCGGGAATTGGGTCTGCAGGCTTCAGGCACTTTCCATTTTCATTCTAGGCTAGATTCTAGAAGGAACCAGGAGGATTGGTTGCCAAACGTCTTGTGAACACATTCATTCATGTAACAAAGACGTGCTGGCTGCTGACCAAGCCACGGCGCTCTGCTGGGCACTGAGAGCTGAGAATGATTTGCAGACGGCCAGTTTAACACTGAGGCTCTTCATTTAATGTTTTTCAGCAAGAATGATGCCTCAGATGCTCGTGGAGTCAGCGGCATCGTGGTGAGCTTCGGTGGAGAAGGCAGCGCGTCCTCCGAGGACGGTGGCTGGGCCTCAGCCTGTCCCTCTGCAGGCAGCCCTTGGCAGAGGGATTGCCGGGCGCCAGGGGCCCGGGCCGAGGGTGTGCATGAGGGACCACGGAGCGTGACGTGAGGGGGGAATGGACACAAAAGTGCGTTCTTGGCCGGGTCATGGTGGTGAGTGGGGGGCCTGTCCCCTGGACCCTGCACCTCAGGAATGGACACGGGGGTCTCTGCACTGCTTCCCACCTGGCTGAGCGCCAGCCCGTGGGGCAGGGGAAGCCCCGGGCAGGAGGCGAGCGAGGCGAGACACACCTGGAGCCAGGACCTGTGGGTGGCTCCGTGCAGGGACGGTCGCCCAGCAGCGGCCGGCGTGTGTGGTGGACCAAGAGGGACCGAGGAGGCTCCTGAGGCAGCTCAGTTTCCTGCCCCACTTCCCGGCCCCTCCCCTGCCCAGAGCCCGGGACTGACCTGTTTGCACAACTTCACCAGGGCCCCCGGGCCCCTGGCTGTGGCAGGCCCTCCAGCTGACGGTCTCAGCCCTGTCGAGTGACCCCCTGGCATGGCCTCGCAGACCCCAAAGCCCGTCGGCGGCGCCTCCGCTCACCACTGGAGCCCAGCGCCCACCCTCATGGGCAGCGTTCAAGCATATGCTCTGCATCTTGCCCTAGCTTGAACGCGCCGTCGGCTCCCTTCTGGGTGCAGAAGTCCTTCAGCATCTCATCCCCCTCCTGCCTGCCCAGGGACCCCACTGCCAGCCTGGCCTCCCCTTGGGGTGACGCTGCAGAAGAGGGAACTGGGCTGTCGAGGACCACGGGACTGGGCCCAGGTCACGGGGTGGGAGAGGGAGGAGCTGGGCTGCAAGCCGGGCAGCCCGGCTGCGGAGCCCCCGTGCAGTGGCCCTGGACGAGGCCTCCTGCTCCACGAGGGGCTGAGATGCGGGCCCCCGGCAGCCTTGCCGGGAGAGAGGCTGCACCGCTGGCCCCCGGGAGGCCTGGCTCTCAGCTGGAGGCTCAGGCACGCGAGGACGATGGGCGACCCAATTCCGAGGAAAGCGGTGAGCTTATGCTGCGTGCCAAGGCTGCTTGCAGGTCGGAGCCGGCGCTCCTTGGCCAGCGTCTGGGCTCCTTTCGACACACGCCCCTCAGTCAGACGGACCCTGGGAGACCCAGGTGGACCCTGGGGCGCTGTCGGGCCTCAGGGGGAGTCGCCTGGAGCCCTGGCCCAGCAGGGGACCCACTCTCAGATCAGAAGAGTTGAATGTCTGGGCTGGAGAACCTGCTCTGCTGGGCAGCGGCTGGACCTGGCTGGGATGTCCACCTTCCTGGACTTCCCAACGCTCCTGATGAGCAAAACCCGTGCTCACACGCCGGCTACACCCAGCTAATGACGATGAACTGTGCTGGTCGGTTTGCTCAGCTGGCCCTGAACCCGAAGCGGCCCCCGCGAGCCGCCTTGTGCTCCACCCCGGGTCCTGCCCCCCACTTGGCGCCAGGGCTGGTCAGGGCGGCTTTGGGGGTAAAAGACTGAGTGCTTCTCTCGGGTCGCCCTCTCCCTTGGTTCTCACTCTGGGGGACACAAGCCACAAACAGCTGCACAGAGAGGGCGGAGACGCGGGCCAGGCTCCCGCAGCAGACGCCGGCGCCGGCCTGAGGGGGCTCCTCGGCCTCCCTGCCTGCCGCGGTTCCCGGCCTCAGACCCCGGATGAGGGAGCAAAGGCTCTTCCTGAAAGTCGCTACGTTCTGAGGTATTCAGTTATGCCGCGATGGAGAACCAATGCAGTCACACCTGTGATTTTAACGTAGACCTCTCAGTTTAACTCCGAGGGAGCTCCTTTCCTGTAACTCCATGATTCCATTTTTTTTTTTACTTCTTAAGTTAACTTATATTACACAATTATTGCTTAGCATATGACCATCTCACTGTAAAAGAAAAAAAGAAATATCAGCGATTGGCTTAAAGGTGTCCTTGACCCCCGTCCCGGCTCCGACTGCAGCTGGTGGCTGTGACCGTGGACTTGCATCTTTCTCTATCGTTGGCAAAGAGCCCCAAACCAGAGCCTCCTCACAGCTTCATTCACCTTTACACTTGAAATGAAACTTTAGTGTCCCTAATAAAATTGCAAAAGTGGTATATAGTTTGAGTTTCATCAATTTATATTAGATCATGAAGAGGTCTTCA
>JAQZBX010073935.1:0-14835 GCA_029593785.1 Cabassous unicinctus
GGAGCTGTCCGAGCTCCTTTGTGGGAGCTGATGGACAGGTCACCATCTCTCTGTCGCCCTCAGGTGGTCAAGGTGGTGGGCAGTAACATCTCCCACAAGCTGCGCCTGTCCCGGGTGAAGCCCACGGATGAGGGCACCTACGAGTGCCGCGTCATCGACTTCAGCGACGGCAAGGCCCGGCACCACAAGGTCAAGGCCTACCTGCGGGTGCAGCCAGGGGAGAACTCGGTCCTGCACCTGCCCGAAGCCCCGCCCGCTGCGCCCGCCCCGCCGTTCCCCAAGCCGGGCAAGGAGCTGAGGAAGCGCTCGGTGGACGAGGAGGCCTGCAGCCTCTAGACTGACGCCCACCTGCCCACCTGCCTGCCCCGCGCCCCTCCCGCTGTACAGAGTGCATGAGGAGCTGCTGGACTGCAGGGGACGGGACTGCCTGGGTCCAGCCGCCTCCCCATCCCCGCCCGCGGCCACCACGCCGGCCCTCTGCCCACCACCCCCTTGCTCAGCATGTAAGCCCCACCCAGCCCTTTCTTTTCAGAGCCCTGTGGTGACCTGGCTCAGAGAAGGTGGTCCCAGGCACCAAGGGGGCGACCGCCCTGAAGGCTGGGGCGGGGGCCACGCCTGGGCCCGGGCTGCCCCCATTGTCACCAGCTTCAGTGAAGTTCAGTGTTTCGCTTTGCTTGCTTGCCCCTACCCTGTCCTGAGCCGGGGCCTCCCAGCCTTACTCTCCCTCCTTCCTACCATCCCCGCCTGGACATGCGGGGGGCACAGAGTGACCCCTCCCTGAATGTGGACTTGAATCTTCTGAGCGGAGCTAGGGCCTCTCCCCTGGTGAAGACCTGGGGCGCGGAGCCCCAAGGGGGCCTTTCTCCAGGACTGTGGTCTGTTAGCGGGGTCACTGCAGGGGCCCTGGGAGGAGCGGGAGCAGCCCCACTGCCTCCTGGTGTTTCCTTCGCGTCCAGCCTCCTGATCCCTGAGGAACAGCTCCCTGCCGAGCCTCTGGGGAGGCAGGGGCACCAGGCATCTGCTCCAGAAAGCCAGCTCCTCAGCAGGGAGGGCCGTGTCCCGTGGACCCCACAGCCCCAGGCAGAGATTTGCACCAGCAGGGCCCCCTTTGGGGGTCTTTGAGGCTCCCCCAAGAGCCCCCTCTGCCAGCTCCTAATGTCCCAGCCCCCTCTTGGGGCCCATGCCAAGTCCACCCAAAGTCCTGGGCCTGTTGGGAGCCAAGGACCCCCCAGTAACAACTCCCTCACAATTCCCAATCAGGGGGACACCCACCCCCTGGTGATTTGTAAATATTTCTATTGGACCCAACACCCCCTTGGAAGTAGCTCAAACCTCTGGCCGCCCCTCAGAGATGGAGTGGGGGGAATGCCCGAGAAGGGGGTGCCTGGGGGTGCGGCTGCCCTGTCTACATGATCCAATCCGTGACTACCGGCCACCCTGAATAAAGCGGTTTAAAAGAACCCTTGGCATGTCTTTCTTGGGGCACTGCGCCTGGGGACAGCAGGGCAGGGCGTGGGGAGGCGGGTGGGGGGCCTGGCTAGCCCACAGCCGCGCCACCCTCAGCGCCCTCTGGCTCCCCTGTCTGCCCCCAAGCAGGGCCTGGTTTTGCAGCGCAGAGTGCAGGAGCCGGCGGGGCCGGGGCGCCGGCACGAGGAGACCAGCCTTTGTCCAGCTCGGGCACGTGCATTCCTCTTTGATTTGAACCAATCACATGTACAGACAGTGCCTGAAATGTGCTAACACAGTTTGGTGAATAATCATAAAGCAAATACCCGGGTAGCCCCCATCTACCCAGCACAGCACCCCAGAACAGACCCCACCCCCAGCCCCATGTCTTCCTGCTCATACCCCACCCCCTGCTCTTAGAGGTGACCTCCACCCTGACTTTGAAGGTAATACCCTTCTTAATGTTCTTTTTATAGTTTTGCCACCTATGTGTACATCATCCTAAACAATGCATTTGAGTTTCTTCTGTTTTGGGAACTTGATATGCATCTATTCTTTAATGCAACGTCACATGAGAGCATCATCTGTGTTGTTATGTGTCTGTAATTTCTTCGTTTTTGTTGCTCTATAATGTTCTACTGTGTTACTCCCCCACAGTTTATCCACTTATTTCTCCATTGTTGGCAAGACTTTGTCTGTGCTAAGGAACCTGTCTGTGCTAATGACACAGCATTGAGCATCCTAGTCCATCTCTCCTGGGGCCCACAGGACCCTCGGGGGTGGATTTGCTGGTTAGAGGTTCAGGCATTTTACCTTAGGGATCTCATTTTTTTCCTGAGGTGTCACCATCCCCTTATTACAGCTGAGGAAACAGGCTCAGAGAGGCTAGGCAGCTTCCCCAAGGTCACACAGTTATGGAACTCAGACCTCCCTTACCCCTGAAGCCTATTTGTCCTGCTCTGCCAACCTGGACCACCACCACGCCCGCACCCTCACCCTGCTCTGGGCTCCGGACTCTCCTTGGCTCATCCCAGCCGAGGGATCCCACCTGCCACGGTCCTGCTGAGAATCTGCCCGAGGACGGGTCAGTCCAGGGCTCTGAGCTCAGGCCCTCGTGGCCAGCATGGCCAGCTGGTCCCGCTGCCTCTGCAACTGCAGAAACCACGGCACCACTCACACCGAGTCCAGGGCATCTGCCTGTCCTCGGTCTCCGTGGCCAGCCAGGGAGTGAGCCTCCCGTGGGGCAGGGACTGGGAACTGCTGAAATGTTGACTCACATTTGTTGAGCACTTTCCCTGCTCAGGCCCTGAGCTGAGCCCCACAGCAGCCCCAGGGGGATGCATTGTAGCTTCGGTTTTCAGATGAGGAAACTGAGGCTCAGAGCTGGGAGGGTGGTTGGATGGATGGATGAGGACATGAACAAACAAGGCTGTGAAGTGGGCAGGGCTCTGGACCTGTTGCAATGTCCGGGTGTCCCAGGGCCAGTCCTGCGGTCCCCTCGGGCCAGTCAGTGGCCAGCCTTTCTTTAAAGGATGTGGTCTCTTCCAGAAATGCCCAAATGCAAGGCAGGCCCTGAAGGCCCAGGTCTCTCTGGAAGGCTCTGGGGGTACAGGCTCATGCTAGAGTGATAAAACAACAACAACAAAAAATACCTCTCTAGTCCAAGGCACCCACTATGCGCCCTCACTAGTGAGGGCTTTCCATACAGGATCTCCTTTCACCCTCTCAGGAGCCTATGGCCTGTCTCTGCTCCCCTCTTCCTGTAGTGGGGTCCCCAACCTCAGCCAGGAGAGGAAAACACCTGGTTAGAATCCTGCCCCTGTCCATCCTTGCTGCAGGTCCTCATGCAGGGCTCTTCACCTCTCTGAGCCTCACTTTCCTTTTCTGCAAAATGGGGGTGCTCCCAAGGCAATGCAAATTGAAACCACAATGAGCTACCACTTCACATGTGCTAGGATGCCTATAATCAAAAAGACTGACATGAGCAAGTGTTGGTGAGGATATAGAGAAATTGGAACTCTCCTACACTACTGGTGGGAATGTAAAATTGTTGGAAAACAGTCTGGCGGGTCCTCAAAGAGTGAAATGTGGGGGAAGCAGATGTGGCTCAAGTGTTTGGGTTCCCGTTTACCACGTGGGAGGCCCCGGGTTTGATTCCCAGGGCCTCCTGGTGAAGGCGAGCCAGCCCGCATGGCATGGTGAGCTGACGGCCCGCGCCGCATGGTGAGTTGGCACAGCAAGATGACGCAACAAAGGGAGACAAGAAAAACGCACAGCAAACGGACACAGCAAGCACAAGCAGCAAGGGGGGATAAATAAAATATAAAATAAAAAGTTAAATGTAGAGTAACCATATGATCCAGCAATTCCACTCCTAGGTATATTCCCAAGAAAACGGAAAACATATATTCACCCAATAAACTTGTGCATAGCTTGTCATAGCAGTATTATTCATAGTAGCCAAAAAGTGGAAACAACCCAAATGTCCATCAACTGATGAATGCATAAACAAAATATGATCTATTCCAACATACAAGGGGACATTGTTTGACTGTAAAAAGGATTGAAGTTCTAATAACATGCTACAACATTGATGAACCTGGAAAACTTTATGCTAAATGAGAGCAGCAAGCCACAAAACTGATTTTGTGATAATCAGGGTAGGCTAAACATTCACTATATTAGAAACCATGCACGTGTCCCCAGACCTAGTTTTTCTCCCTAGGTCTGGTTTTTAGAATGCTGGTTATAAACTAAGCCTGATTTATTAAATGACCATCCTGTATGGGAAAAGACTGTAACTTTGAGTATCTTTGGTCAACCTTAAGAGATACAGCAGGGGGACGGATGTGGCTCGGGTGGTTGGGCGTCCATCTACCATACGGAGGGACCTGGGTTCGACCCCCAGGACCTCCCAGTAAAAATAAAAAAAAGAAAAATATAGAAGGCGCGTGGGCCACCAGGCCCCGCAAGTGGGTGCGCCGCCAGGCCCTGCAAGCCACGCAGCAAGATGATGACGTAACAGGAGAGTGACACAGGGAGAGCCAAGACAAGACACGCCAAAAAACCAGGAACTAAAGTGGCACAGGTGGTAAGACGCATCTCTCCCACATCAGAGGTTCCAAGGATCGAATCCCAGTGAAGACAGGAGGAGAAGGATGAGAAGAGAGGGCAGAAAATGGACACAGAGTCACCCAGCAAATGGACACAGAAACAGCAAAAACGGGGTGGGGGTGGGGGTAAAAATGGATAAAAGTAAATAAATAAATAAATAAATCCTTAAAAAATGCATAGGGGAGGAAGATATGGACTATAGTTAGTAGTAATAATACTTTGACGATGCTCTTTCATGATTTGTTAACAAATGTTTCACAACAATGCAGGGTGTTTGTGGGGGGGTGATGTGTGGGAGCCCTGTATGATGTTATGCATGTTTGTTTTATAAGTTCACGATGTTTACTGACACTTAGAGTTTATGTCTGTTCATGTAGGAATGATATACTTCAATAAATTATGTTGTTTTTTTTTAAAGTCCACCTATTGTTTAATGCCAAGATATGAAATGTCCAAAATAGATAAATCCAAAACAGAAGGTAGATTGGCAGTTGCCAGGAACTTGGATGGGGGTTGGGAGAGTGGGGGGGGACTGTTAATAGGTGATGGGGTAATGGAAATGTAAAATTGATTGTGGTGATAGCTGTATAACTGTGAATATGCTAAAAACTATTGACTTGTACACTTTAAATGGGCGAATTGTGTGTTATGTGAATTTTAGCTCAATAAATCTGTTTAAAAACGTGGGATGTTCTAACTACAACTCAGTGCCCAGTGGAAGGCACGTGGGAGGCACTGGTGAAATGCTGGCTCCTATTAATATTGCCGTGATTTTATGTGGAAGCCAGAGCTGAGCGTGCTGACCTCAGGGCATAGCTGGTGGGTGACAGGCTGCGGGGGTGGGGATGGGGGAGAAGCAATAGAGAAGCAGGAGCCCTGGGAGACGGACACCCCAGGCCTTGCCCCGAAGGCTCAGAGAAACCTCCGTGCACCCCCAGGGTAACTGCAGATGGCTTTCCCCTTTGTGCCTGAGTCTGCCAGGGCTATTCTGCCAAAGGCCACACAATGGGTTGGCTTAAAGAGCAGGAGTTTATTATCTCAGGGTTTGGGAGGCCAGGTATTGAGCCATCCATCACGTCTGTCCATCACGTGGCCATCTCTCCCCTGGCTTCCTCTGACTTCCAGCTTCTCCCTCTGGGTCCCAATTCCTTCACATATCAGGACTCTAGCTGGATTGGAGTAAGGCCCACCCTCACCCAGTTTGGTCTCACCTTAACAAATAGCATCTTCAAAGGTCTTATTTACAGTGAACCCACAGCACAGGACACGGGGGTGAGGGTTAGGACTTGAAGATGTGTCTTTGCAGGGCACGTAATTCAATCCCCAACGGTGCCCCAGCACAAGAATCACCTGGAGGTGACTGCTATAAATACAGATGCCCAGGCCCTCTCAGGCCTTCAGATTCCCACCTGCCTTAGTCTATAGTTATTCAGTGCCCCCAGGTGGCTTCCCCTGGGGAGAGGCAGCGAACCTCAGGGCAGGGCGGCTTCCCACACTCTTGCTCCTGAGTTGCCCCAGCCTCCCAGCTCCCTTTGGTCCCAAGGACCCGAATTCTGGCCCAAACTCTACATGCCTGGCTGCCTGGACCCCGTCGAGTATGGGCCCCCTGCCCACTCACTGTCCCAGAACTTCTCTTCCATGCACCCTGCTGGGTGGGGATGGGACATGCCTGCCATGCAAACACACACTTTCCAACATCTAGGTATGGGAAACTGACAAGGACAAGACCTTTGCTCCCCATTCCTGGTCCTTCCCCGCACCCTGGAGCTGCAGAGTATGCAGAAGGATGTCCCATCTCAGTAGGTGAGAGAGTGTCCCGTAAGTTTCAACCCAGGGGTCGGGTCCTCTCAGCTCAGGGCAGGACTGACCACAAGCTGAGTCCCTGGCAAGTGCTGGGGGCAGACTGTGTGATTCGTGCCTAGAAGGTTGGGGGTGTCCCCAGAGTCAACCCCAGCACTTCAATGAAGAACCAGCTAGGGGCTGGCAATGCCGAGGTCTGGTCCAGGAGGAGGGGGAAGGGACTTGGGGACCCTGGAAATGGGCAGGGCTGGCTGGCTTCCCAGCCCCACACTTCTCCCAAACCTGGGCATCTGATATTGGGGAGATTTTGTGGCTCCATCCCTGGAGATTCTGAACCAGTAGTTCTAGGCTGGAGTCCAGGAATCTGTATGTCCAAAAGGCACCACCAGGATTCTGAAGCAGGTGGCCAATCCTGGTATGATTTGAGAAATATTGTTACATGTGATCCTTTAAAGAAATAGACACACATAACATAAAAAATACTTCTTTATACAAGTGGTTGCTTGTTTCACTTAACCACGCACGACGGACCTGGCTTCTTTCTAGTTCTTATAGATTGATCCCGTTTTTGCTGCAAACTGAAGCGCGTTCCAGCCACTCACCTACTGATGGACATCTACGCTCTTTCTAATAATTTGCTGGTCCAGGCAATGTTTCTCTGAGTGTAGTTCTATAGACACCTTGGCATAGTGGTGGTATTGCAGGGTATGAGGGAAATCCCTAAACATGGAATTGTTAGCACCGGGTAGATGAATACACTTTCATTTTGAAATATTCTACCAAATTGTTCTCCCCAAACAAACCTGACAATCTCAAAATAATTGTGGTTTTTTTTGGAATATATGGTACGAAAATTCAAAAGCGTATATATAGAGAATTACATTTTGCTCCCCCCATCCTGCCGTCAACCAGTTCTGCCTGGAGACAACACGATGAGGAGGTTCTTGACTCCTTCCACATCCTGGGCACATCCATGTGAATCAGTGATGAGTGTGATGCTTAAATGCACGGATGTAGCATACATACATGGTTGCTTTTTCCACTTAATGTATCTGTTGGTGCTTCCACCCTGGCTCTTTCACAGCCGTGGACTATCCCACTATACAGATGAATCATGATTTACTTAGCTCGTGCCAAGTGGGGAACATTTAGGTTGTTTTCAAACTTGTCCTCTTACGAACCACATTGTGGTGAATTTCCTAGATTATAAATCTGAGTACACATATGCAAATATGTTTGTAGGATAACTATTTAGAAGTTAGAATTACTGATTCAGAGATTTTGTGCATTTTTAATTTTGGTAAATACTGTCAAATTGCTCTCCATAGAAGTTGGACCAAATTACACTCCTATAAGCTGTCCCCTGACTCCCCCACTCTTGTCAAATCCATTAGGAAAGGTTGTGTCTTTGTCAACCTGTTGGTTAAAAATGAGATCTCATTCTGGTTACAATTTGTATATTCCTTATGAGTAAGACCAACCATCTTTTTGCATGTTTAAGAATCATTTGAGGGGTGCGGAGGTGACTCACATGGTTGGGCGTCTGTCTCCCATATGGAGGGACCTGGGTTCCATCCCCGGGACCTCCCGGTAAAATATAGAAAAATATAGAAGGTGCACAGGCAGCCAGGCGCCGCAAGCGGGTAAGCTGCCAGGTCCCTTGCAGATGATGATGTAGCAGGAGATTGCTCTAGCAGGAGAGTGACGCTGGGGAGAGCCAAGACGAGACGCGCCGAAAAAAACCAGGAACTGAGGTGGCGCAGGTGGCAGAACACCTCTCTCCTGCATTGGAGGTTCCCAGGATCGAATCCTGGTGAAGACAGGAGGAGAAGGATGAGAAGGGAGGGCAGGAAACAGACACAGAGAATTGCCCAGAGAATGGACACAAAAACAGCAGAAATGGGGAGGGGGTGTTTAAAAACGGATAAAAAAAAAAAGTAAACAAATAAATAAATCTTAAAAAAAAAAAAAAGAATAATTTGTACTCCCTTTTCTGCGACCTGACAGTTCATAATCTTTTTCCATGTTTTTCTATTGGTTCATTGGTTACCATCTTTGTGAGAAAAATTGCAAATATTTTTCTACCTCTTTCATTTGCCTTTGATTTTGGTATTTTATGCCAAGTTAAAAAAAATTATTAAGTAGTTTGTATTTATTAATCTTTTATTTTATCATTTCTGTGCTATATGCCATTTCTATAAATGTTTTATCCACTCTGAGATTAAAATTTTAAATTCTCTCATATTTTTGTCTAGCAATCTTTATTAGTTTCCTTTTTTGTATTTAAATTTTGGTTCTTCAGGAATTTAAATTGCTTTAAGGTATGAGACAGGATTCCAATTTTATTTTTTCTAGATGTCTATCTCTTCTCTCAATACAATTTTCCCCTCACTGTTTTGAAATGCCACCATTATCATATTCCAAACTCTCACATATACACAGATAACTTCTTAACTTTCTTTTCTACTCTCTTGAGCTCATTCATGACCAGTACCACACATGTTAGATATTAGAGCTTTATAATGTACCTTAATATATTCTAAGACTGTTTCCACTCCCCTCTCCATCTACATTTTTTTGTTGTTGCATTTTATTTTATTTTTTTAAAACAATTTATCGAAGTATATCATTCCTACACGAACATACATAAACTGTAAGTGTTCAGTAAACATCGTGATCTTACAAAACAAACATGCATAGCACCATACAGGGCTCCCACACATCACCCCCCTTAACAAATCATGAAAGAGCATCATCAAAGTATTACTACTAACTATAGTCCGTATTTTCCTCCCCTAAACATTTTTTAAGGATTTATTTATTTATTTACTTTTATCCATTTTTACCCCCCCTCTGCACCCCGTTTTTGCTGTTTCTGTGTCCATTTGCTGGGTGACTCTGTGTCCGTTTCCTGTCCTCTCTTCTCATCCTTCTCCTCCTGTCTTCACTGGGATTCGATCCTTGGAACCTCTGAAGTGGCAGAGAGGCGTCCTACTGCCTGCGCCACCTTAGTTCCTGGTTTTTTGGGGCGTCTTGTCTTGGTTCTCCCTTGTGTCACTCTCCTGTTATGTCGTCATCATCATGTTGCATGAATCACGGGGCCCGGTGGTTCACAGGCAAGCAGACAGGGCCTGGCGGCGCACCCATGCACGGGGCCTCGTGGCCCACGCGCCTTCTATATTTTCCCTTTTTTAAATTTTTACTGGGAGGTCCCGGGGATTGAACCCAGGTCCCTCCATATGGGAGATGGATGCCCAACCATTTGAGCCACATCCGTCCCCCTGCTATATCTCTTAAGTTTGACCAAAGATATCCAAAGTTACAATCTTTTCCCATACAAGATGGTCATATAATAAATCAAGCTTAGTTTATCACCAGCATTCCAAAAACAAGGCCTAGGGAGAAAAACTAGGTCTGGGGACACATGCATGGTTTCTAATATAGCAAATGTTTAGCCTACCCCGATTATCACAAAATCAGGTCAGTGAGAATATTCACATCATCTACTTTTTGTTTCCAGAAATTGCCTGGATCTTCTTTCTTTTTCGCTTTTCCATGTGAACTTTCGAATCACCTTGTCCAGTTTAAAATAGTTCAATTGTTACTTCATTTGGGATCATGCTAAATGCAAAAATTAATATAGTAAGAATTTACATGTTTAGGATGGTGTCTCACTAAGAATATGGCATGCCCTCCCATTTTGTTCAAGACTTCTTTTGTGTGTTTCTCAAAAGAGTATTTCAAAAATAAGATGGATTTTTGGATGGACAGAAGCATGTATATTGGGATAGGTATGTAATATATATATGGATAGATATGGATACTATATGTGAAAAACAGTAATGTGTTAATTTTATAATCTCGGTGGTGATACATGGGTGTTCTCTGTGCAATTATTTCAACTTTTATGTATGTTTAAATTTTTTCATAATGAAATGATGAGGGACGAGAGAGCAGTTAAAAGTCTTCTTCATATAGACATTTCAGATTTTTTGTTGAATTAATTCCTAAACACTTCATCTTTTTTTTTTTTTTAGATCTTGTAGATGGGGTCTCTTCTTCTGTTACGCCTTCTAACTGCATGCTGTTTGTATAAATGTGAAGGCTACTGGTTTCTGTATTTTACTTCTGTAGCCAGTTGCCTTTTTGCATTTTTATTGTTTGTAATAGTTTTTTCACTTGATTTTTGTTTTCCAGGTAAATGATACCTGCAAGTAAGATCATCTTCCCCATTTCCTTCTAATCTACATACTTTTTTTCTTTTTGTTGTCTAGTTGCACTGGCCAGTACTTCCTGGACAATGTTAAATGATAGAATTGTTAGAGGACATCTCTGTCTTGTTTTTAACTCTAACGAAATGGTTCTAGTGATTCCATTGCTGGCTTGTGAGCATACGTCCAGCGTGGGAGTGGGGTGGGCAGGGCCTGAGAACCTGCTCGGCTAACACGTTTCTCTGCATGCTAAAGTTTGGGAGCTGCTGGGATATTGCTTGTGGGTAACAAACTGTCTGAAAAGACACCCAGCAAATTAAGAGCTATGGTCACTTCTGAGGAGCAGGATGTAAAGGGATATACCTCAGTAGAATGACTATTTTGTAAAGGGCAAGTGTTATGTCTGTAACTTAAAACATATATCAACATTTAAAGAAAACCAACTGGGAAACAAAATTACATAAAATGGGGGTGGGGTGGGGATGCAAGGCTGGCAGGGTCCCAGTATGTGCACCTTACCAGGTCTGAGCTGCTTGACGACCTCTAAGCCCAGACACTACAGGAAGCCGTCACTGACCCTGGAGGTATGTCCACCCACTCTTCCTTCCCCTCTCCCGCTTTCCCCGTACCCTCCCCCCTTTTGCTTTCTTGCTTGAATTAGTTCTGATTTAGTTCAGTTAGCTTGAGGCCACTTGACTGAGAAAAACATCTACTCCCAGCCAAAGGGTGTGAGTCTTCACTAGTCTACGTCATGGGCACATAAACCGAAGTCCACAGCCCGCACCCCACCCTGCCTCCACCCGGAGGAGTCTGTGTATGGAATTCAGGGGATTTGAAAACTTGGATGGGGAAAAAAATAAAACCTATATCTTTATTTTCAATAACCTTGAACTGAAATTTGGTATTTCTATTATGAATGTAGGCAACAAACCACAGATGACAATACTTGTGACTTTGTCACCAATAGAAATCAGTTATTTTCTTTTCACAAAACAGTTATCGCAGGTGTCTCGGAACATCATTTATGATCTTCACTTTTTGAAATCATGGTTGTTAGAACTTCCACTAGATTTCATTATTTAGTGTACTAATAAAGAAGCACATTGATTCCTATATCCACCTCAAAATATATTTTGAAAACTGTATTTCCATATAATTGATTTCCTTGGTAATCCTGTCATCTTATTTTATGCAGTTAAAAACATTATTCTGAGAAGGGACCCATTGGCTTGACCAGACTGCCAAAGGGATCCATAGCACAGAGGAGGCTGGTAAACCTTGGTCTAAGTCAATCCTGATAATTCCATTGTTAGGTAGTGTCATGTGACATGGAGATGGCCAGTGAGATGTGAGGGGACATCTGCTGGAGGGAAAGGGGAGTCGCTCCTGGGAAAGATTTTTTAACTCTTAAAAGGAGACAGAAGGAAGATGTCTTCCTCTGCTTCTTGGTGTCTGAGCATGTGAGGCTGGGAGTGTCTCCCACCGCTGACCCACTTAAGATGGCAGAGAGGACTGATGGGAAAGACTGAGTCTTAGAGGATGGGTTGAGCTGGTGAATTAACCAAACACGGAAACTCTCTACTTCTGGACTTCTGTTATTAATCAATCAATTCCTTACTATTTAGGCCAATTGAGTTAGTTGCCTGTAACTTGCAGTCAAGGGTACCTTCTCTAACCCACCATGTTATTTTTGTTCCCCTATGTTTTCTCTGCTTGTTTCTAGCCATCACTGGGGAGACACTGAGAAACTGGCTCCTTCTTCCATCTGAACCCTCTTTACATAGGTCAGATCTTTTCTCGAGGCTGAACATCCTGAGGTCCTTCAAGCATCATCAAGAGACATGGTTTTGAGCCCTTTCCCCGCTCCTAACTTGTTTGTTTCCCTAAGTCAAACAGCCGGGCCCACAGTCATGCTATTGCTCGTTAACCTCAGCTCGTCAAAACACGAATGTCTGGGCTCCACCACCAGAGTTTCTGATGCAGTAGGGCTGGAGTGGAACCTAATAATTTGTTTTTCTAACAAATTCCCGGATACCGCTTGATGCTGCTGGTCTTGGGGCCACAATTTGAGATGCGCTGGTCTAAGTCTCTATGAAAACACGGCTCTCAAAAATGAAACCGCTACTCAAGGCGGGGTCTGCCTAGTGACAAGCAAGCAGATGGATCATCTCCCTCAATTCTGACACCGTGCTGTTATTGCAGTCCAGATTTGAAACTGATTTTTCATACTGCTGAACTCTAGGTCAATCAAAACTCAGAACCTGGTTTCATACATATGGCTCCTAAATCCTCTCCCTATTCTATAGTGTGGGAAGTATACTTATTGAGTGCTTACTGTATGCCAAGAATTTCACATGAGTTATGTCATTTAATCCTCACAACAACCTTGAAAGGGGCAATTATGTCACTCTGAGGACACTGATACCCCAAGAAATTTAAAAAAACAAAAGAAAACAAAAAACTGCCCAAGGTCATAAATAAATGAGAGACCTGGGATTTGAACCCAGATTATAGAACTCTGAAATTAAGAACTTCCCTCCTGTTTAACAGCATCTATTAATCAGCTGTGTCTTGGGGCCCATGACAAATTTACCTAATTGTGCCTCATCCAACTCATTTCTCTTTCTTGCCCACGAGGTCATCACCAATGACTTTTGCCAAATGCCCCAGGTTTCTTGAGCTCCTAATATCTCCTTCATCTGTAACTCAGCTCCTTCACTGCCCCCACCTCTGCCCCAAGGCAGGAGGAGGATAGGCTTGCTAGTGGCATTTGGAGTCAGAGGGTTTGGTATCTGAAAGTGTTAACTCTGGGCACATTTTAATAAAGGCCATTTTCTATACTACACCTACACAAATGTTCCAATTTAATATGCAAATGCACCGCAAGTGATTTAGGGTGTGCTGGGCCTTTATTGTTCTAGATGCAGTTATTTTGATTTAGCCCATAGCTTTATGGTTAATAATTAAGTAAGCAACCTTGTTTTTTAATCTCCCTTTGTCCTCATGCCTCATCCTTTTCTACATTTAGAGACTTAGGCCTGTGTGAAGATTTGGTTTAATGAACAATCAATCCTTGAGTAAGTGTAGCTGCAAAAGGACTTGATCCAAGTGCTAGGAAAGGCTTTAAGTACATGATTTTCAGCTTCTTGGTGGGATTCTTGCTTTTATAATAAATATAATAACTCACGTTTTTCCCTAGTGGTGCTTTTTGACTTACATTCTATTTTGCCTGATGTTAACTTTCTTAAACTAGTTTTCTTTGGTTGTTATTTGCCTGGAGTATATTTCCCATGTCTTTTTTTTTTCCAATATTTTTTGTGCCATTGTCTTAGGTATATCTTTTATACACAGCTTATAGCTGGATTTTGGTGTGTATATATTTTAAAGTCTCATCTGATAGTCTCTGTCTTTAATAGGTAAGTTTAATCAGTTTACATTTATTGTGATTACTGACTTATTTGGACTTATTTTCTAGCATCTTCTTTTTGCAGTGTATGTGTTTCCCATTACCATGGGATTTTTTTTGAGAGGGGAGCACCTGTGGTTACTTTAATTTTTTCCTTCCTTTCTGAGTTTTGATGGATTAACAGAGCCTTTTATCACCCCACCCTCTTTCTTCCCCACTTATTTGAAGGCTATGAATCACATTTCTTTCAGTGTTTTCACTTTCACTTTAACAAACTTAACTATATTGGACTAGAGTGAATAACAATGTAAAAGTTATTCAGTATCTCTATTTTCCTCCTGAACAAGCAAGACTTTTAACACACTGTAACTACCAATTGAACTGTCCCCCACCCCATGTTTCTTGTTATGGTCTAGAATTTTAGTTCCACTTTTTTTCATCACAAAATTTAATTTTTTTGTAAATTTATTAAATCATAAAAAAATTAGTCAAAAATAATATTTACATTGTCAGAAATGAATTGGATTTACCAATATATTTGCTCAATTTCTGTACTTAATGTTTTCCTTTGGGTTCACTTTTACTTCTACTAAAGAAAGTCCTTTCAGTGAGGGTATGAGTGGTAAACTCTCTTAGTCTATGAAAGTCTGAAAATGTCTATATTTTGCTCCCCTTGAATGTTCATTTAGCTATGTATTGAAGTTGGTTGATAGTATTTACCTTTCTGCATGTTCAGGATATTACGCCTCTGTCTCTGGCATCCGTTGTTGCTTGTGAGAAGATGGCATCAGCTCAATTGTTATTTCTTTGTAGGCAATTTGTCTTTATTCTCTAGTAACTCTTAAGGTTTTTTTTTTT
>JAQZBX010073936.1:0-14832 GCA_029593785.1 Cabassous unicinctus
CTTCAACAGGTGGTAGCTGACTTTGGTGAGAAAGCACCTCTTATGGTGCCTTTAGTTGGACTTTTCACAGCCTTGGAACTGTAAGCTTTTATCCCAAATAATACCCTTTATAAAAGCCAACCCATTTCTGGTACTTTGCATTGGCATCCCTTTGGCAAAGTAAAACAATAAGTTAAAACCTTTAGTAAAAAAAGTAGACAACAAGCATAAACAAATGGGGAATTTTAGCAGAGATGGAACATAAAAATAATAGTCAAATAGAAATACTAGAAATAAAATGCATAGTATCGGAGGTGATGAATTCTTTCAGTGGGCTTATCAGCCAACTGGACATAGTAGAGGAAAGAATCAGTAAATTTGAAGATAAATCAACAGAAATGATCCAAATTAAAACATAAAGTAAAAACATAGGAAGAAGTTGAAGAAGAAGACGAAGATGAAGAAGAAGAATAAGAGGAAGAAGAGGAAGAGAAGGAGGAGCAGGGAAAAAAAGAAGAGGAGGAGGACCTAACAGCAGAAGGGACAATATCAAATGGTCCAAGATATGTGTAATTGAAATACCAGAGGGAAAAGAGAGAACAGGTCAAAATAAATATTCAAGGAGATAACGGCTTAGGAATTTTCCAAAATTAATAACTGTCAACAAAGCACAATTCCAAGAAGCTCAGAGAACCCCAATTGGGAAAATAGAAAAGTACACCTAGGGGGCCCTTGTCCCGCAGGCTCCCGCTGGCGGACATGCCGGAGGAGGTGTCCAGAGGCTGGGGAATGGCTGCGGTATGGCAGCATGTCTTAGCAATAGACATGAGGACTTTGAGGATGGTCCTCGAGCCCTAGGGGTCTGGGGGCATTGCCGTTCCATCAGCCGTGGCTCCTACTAATTGCAGGCTCAGATGAACAGTGCCACCTATGAGGATAGGCCCCCTGGCAGCATGGTACCCACGTTGGTGGCAAAGGCAAGTCAGGCCATAGCTGGAGACATGTCGCTGAGTGAGAACTATGCCTTTGTGGGTATGTACCAAGTCTTTGACCAGCACGTGGATGAGGCAGGTGGGGAATGCCAAGCACAACGTGCATGTCATGGACATTTCCATGGTCAAGAAAGTAAAGTGCAGCTCCAGCAAGCTGACAGGCCATGTCCTGATACCCTTAGCTGGCTGTTCTGAGCAGGCGATGACCACTGCAGTATCTTCTCCTTCCTCTTCAATATGGCCACAGGGAAGCTGACCAAAGCCAAGCACCTGGTAGTGCACAAGGGAAGTCTTGTGATCAGCATCTCCGCCTGTTCCTGGGTCAGCCCTGAGGCTCAGGATCCCTTGCTGCTTATCAATGCCTGTCTCAGCAAGCTGCTGCTCTACAGTGGACAATGAGGGGACCCTGCAGCTGAAGAATAGCTTCCCCATTGAGCAGAGCTCACACCCCACGCACAGCATCTTCTGCCCTTTCATGTCCTTCCACCTGGGGGCCTGTGTGGGTAAGTCCTATGGGGTCCAGGTATCTGGGTGGCTGGGGAGGGGCAGGGACCAGGGCTGGTGCTGATCTGGCATTCAGATACCCTGACTTCCTGGGCCTCATGATTTCTCACTCCCCAATAATCTCATGCCGGACCTCACAACTCTTAAACAGCTCAGAGAACTCACTTTTTAAAAAAAAAAATCAATTTTATTGATATATATTAATAAAGCATACAATTCATCCAAAGTGTACAATAAAAAAAGAACACTTAAACACATAATCAAACTGCTGAAAACCAAAGATAAAGAGAAAATCTTGAAGGCAGGCAGAAAAACTTAAATGTAGAGGACCAGAAATAAGAATGATAGAGGACTTACTGTTAGGCATTATGCAAGCCAAAATACAAAATGCAAAAGAAAACCAGAAAAAACAAGTCAACCCAGAGTTCTATACCCAGTGAAAATATATTTCAAAATGAAGATGTGAAGTGGGACTTCCAGAATGATGGACTTAGTAAGTGGTAAAAATTATTTTAAAAATATAAAAACCTTTTAAAGTCTCAGGAATTTGTCTCAAGAGCATACAGCAAATGGAGAAACATTTATCCAAGAAAATATACCAACAACCACCATACCAAGGTACCGAGAAAGTCTACAACTGCAAGCAAGAGAGTCCCATCCATCAGCCCTATGGAATCAAAGTCCCCTCTCAATTAGAGGTGGAGTGGACATCACCATCCCAGAATCCTCAGGATTGGGAAACAAACTATGGACTAAAGTAGACTTACTGGTATTCTACTATAGACTCATTGTGATTCTAGCAATGGAAAAAACTATATCATTGATGTGGAGGCAGTAGCCACTAGAGGTTCTGAGGGGAGCGAGAGGGAAAAACAGGTGTAATACTGGGGCATTTTCGGGACTTGGGAATTGTCCTGAATGACACTGCAATGACAGATACAGGCCATTATATATCTTGTCATAACTTACAAAATTGTGTGGGAGAGAGTGTAAACTACAATGTAAACTGTAATCCATGCTTAGTGACAATGCTCCAAAATGTGTTCATCAATTGCAATTAATGAACCACACTAAGGAGGGATATTGTTAATGTGGGAAAGTATGGGAGATGTGGGGAGCGGGGCATGTGGGATTCCCCTATATTTTTTATGTAACATTTATGCAATCTAGATATCTTTTAAAAAATAAAAATTAAAAAAAAGAGAAAATATACTAAATCTCAGTAAGAACAGCAGTATTTGAGCCATGCTCACTTCAGAACCTCTTCCCCTGAATAGCTCCATGTTACGGAAGCTCTACCCATGTTCAGCAGCCAAGAAGAGGAGGCTCCATTTCCCCCAGCTCCCAGTCTGGGGCTACAGTTTCATCCCAGGAGGGGCATGCTGCTGGTGCTTCTCATCCCTGAGCTACATGTTGCACAAGCTATATGCCAGGCAGCCTAGCTAAGAGGACCAGGTCCCTCTCCCTTTACCCAGCCCCCACTTCTAGGACAGAAGCTCTACCTCAGGTGCAGCAGGCCAAAAATACATGAGTCCCAATTTCCCTACCCCTAAGCACTCATAAGGCAGAGGTTCCATGCTTGGAAAGGCATGCTCAGAAGATCAGAGGCTGTCACTCCCCCCTCCCAGTGCCCACTTATAGAACTGGGTTGTCATTCCAGGAAAAGTGGGCCCCTACCCCTAAATCTGGTGCAATGGTTCAGAAGTTCTGCCCAGGGGAAATGCAGCCCATAAGGGCATAAACCTCCACAGCTCTGCCTTAGGGGACTGACTTGATTTAGAACATAGAGTGGAGAACCCCATGCCTAAGGGCATTATCAAAAATAATATAGATCTTGGCAGAGAACAGTTAAAGAGTCAAAACAACACAGCAGTCAGAATTTAATAGAGAGAATCAGGGAGTCAGATGGCCAAGAAAAGCCATCCTGGGATCACAGTCAACTCTGGGGGTTGAGAAGTCTGTACACATACACTAGGCTGCACTCACTCAGGAGCAATCAGAGAAGGACATGGAGCAAACTTGAAGGTATTCCCCAAGCTGAACTCAGATCCAAAAACACAACATGGAAGCCTCATTGGCACAAGAGGATTAAATCCAACCCCTGACCAAACATTGACTGAACAATAAGCTACTTTGACCCAGGGTTGACTCCTAGAAAGCCAGAATTTAAAATAATTTCATAGCCACCCCTGGAAGTTCAGAAGACTATGTGCATGTCAAGGGCTTTACTCTCTCAGGAGCAGAGATGGAACTTCCAAGCTACTAGTACCTGGCTGAATATGTTGCAACATCAGCTGCCGGAACTGTTGTAGCAGCCTCCATGCAACACACACATCCAATGGCAAAAGATAAAAACCAACTGTTTAAGGGAGCTAAAGCTCAATATTTGATCAATAAATGGCTCATGCTGACCCAGGGATAACTCCAAAGTTAAAAATAAGTGGGGGAGGGGTGTGTGCGGAATCTGAGTAGAGACATTAGTGGCAGCAAATTGTGGATGAAATTGGCAGAGATTTTCAGATTCGATTAAAAAAACCAAGATCCAACTGCATAGTACAACTGACTATAAGAGATACATTTTAGAGTCACAGATGAAAATAGGGTGAAAATGTGAATATTCTTGCTGTCCTGACTTTGTGATTATCAGGGTAGGCTAAACATTCGCTATATTAGAAATCATGCATGTGTCCCCAGACCTAGTTTTTCTCCCTAGGTCTGGCTTTTAGAATGCTGGTGATAAACTAAGCCTGATTTATTATATGACCATCCTGTATGGGAAAAGACTGTAACTCTAGGTATCTTTGGTCAACCTTAAGAGATATAGCAGGGGGATGGATGTGGCTCAAATGGTTGGGCATCTGTCTCCCATATGGAGGGACCTGGGTTGGATCCCTGAGACCTCCTGGTAAAAATTTAAAAAAAGAAAAATATAGAAGGTGCGCAGGCCACTAGGCCCTGTACGTGGGTACACTGTCAGGCCCCACAAGTGGGTGACCCCCCAGGTCCCATGTGTGGGTGTGCCACTGGGCCCCATGAGCGGGTCAGCCCCACAGGCCCCACACATGGGTGCACCGTCAGGCCCCATATGTGGGTGCACCTGTCAGGCCTCGCACGCGGGTGCACCGTCAGGCCCCGCGAGCCATGTAGCAAGATGATGACATAACAGGAGAGTGACACAGGGAGAGCCAAGACGAGGCGCACCAAAAAACCCGGAACTAAGGTGACGCCGGAGGTAGGATGCCTCTCTCCCATATCAGAGGTTCCGAGGAGTGAATCCCAGTGAAGACAGGAGGAGAAGGATGAGAAAAGAGGGCAGGAAATGGACACAGAGAGTTGCACAGCGAATGGACACAAAAACAGCAAAAATGAGGGGGTTGGGGTGGTAAAAATGGATAAAAGTAAATAAATAAATAAATAAATCCTTAAAAAAATAAAAGTATAGGGGAGTAAGATACAGACTATAGTTAGTAGTGATACTTTGATGATGCTCTTTCATAATTTGTTAACAAATGTTTCACAACAATGCAAAGTATTTGTGGTGGGGTGATATGTGGGAGCCCTGTATGATGTTATGCATGTTTGTTTTGCAAGTTCACAATGTTTACTGAACAGTTATTGTTTATGTATGTTCATGTATGAATGATATACTTCAATAAATTGTTTTTAAAAATAGCATGAAAGTAAAAGGATGGAAAAGCATATATCATGCAAAACTATAAAAGGGTTAGAACTAAACTTTGTTCTAACAAAGATGAAATAACTTTGAAAATTAAAAAAAAAATGTTACTGCAGATAAAGAGGGGCATTTCATAATGATCAATATAACAGAAAAATATAAAAATTATAAACTTATATACACCTAACAACAGAGCCCCAAAACAAATAAAGCAAAAAATGGACAGAATTGACAAAAGAAATCAACACCAAACAACAATAGAAGGAGACACAAATAACTCACTTTCAATAATGGATAGAATAAGTAGCCAGAAAATCAACAAGGAAATAGAAGACTTACATAACACTATAAACAAATTAGATCTAATAGATATCCATAGAACACTCTATCCAACAGCAGCAGAATACATATTCTTCTCAAATGGACATGGAATATTCTCCTGGATAGACCAAATGATAAGCCATAAAACAACCCTCAATAAATTTAAAAGGATTGAAATTATACAAAGTATGTACTCTGATCACAATTAAATTAGAAATCAATAATAGAAAGAAATTTGGGAAATTCAAAAACATGGAAATTAAACACTCCTAAAAAAACACTAATGGGTCAAAAAAGAAATCATAAGAGAAATTAGAAAATACTTTGAGATAAAAAAAATACAACATACAAAAACTTATGGGAGGCAGCTAAAGCAGTGCTTAGAGCAGAACTGATAGCTGTAAATACTTATATTTTTTTTAAAAAAGGAAAGATCTTAAATCAATAACCTAAACTTCACCTTAAGAAATTAGAAAAAGAAGAGTAAGCAAAACTCAAAGTAAGTAGAAAGAAGGAAATAACAAAGATAAGTATGGAAATAAATGAAATAGAGAATAGAAAACCAGTAAAGCACACAACAACACAAACAACAATAAAATAAAACAATAAAACAAAACCAAAAGTTGGTTCCTTGTAAGATCAACAATATTGACAACCTTTAGCAAGGCTGATCAAGTAAAAAAGAGAGAGAAATAAAATTACTAAAATCAGTAATGGAAAATAAAATAAAATAAAATCAGTAATGGAAGGGGGATATCACTATCCATCTTGAACAAGTAAAAAGGAGTATAATGGAATACTATGAAAACTGTATGCAATAAATAAGATAACTTAGATGAAATGAACAAATTCCTAAAAAGAAACAAATTATCTAAACTTAATCAAGAAGAAATATGAAATTTGAATGGACCTATCTCAAATTAGGAGATCAAATTAATCATTTAAAACTTCCCACAAAAATAAAAAGCTCAGGTCCAGATAACTTCACTGGTGAATTCTACCAAACATTCAAAGAAAGGAGATAATACCATCCTTTGCCTATTTTTAAATCGAATTATCTTTATTATGGAGTCCTAAGAGTTCTTTATATATTCTAGATACAAGTCCATTATCAGATACAGGATTTGCAAATATTTTCTCCCATTCCATGGGTTGTTTTTTTACTTTCTTGATGGTGTTCTTTGAAGCACAACATTTTTTCATTTTTATAAAGTCCAATTTATCTGTTTATTTAATCAATTTACCCATTGTTTTTCTTTTATTGCTTGTGCTTTTGGCATCCTAAGAAACCATCACCTAACCCAAGGACACAAAGATATGCTTCTGTATTTTCTTCTAAAAATTTTATAGTTTTATCTCCTACATTTAGATCAATAAGCAATTTGAGTTAGTGTTTGTGTGCTGTGAAAGGAATGGGTCATTCTTTTGCCACAGCACCATTTGTTGAAAAGCTTATTCTTTCCCTATTGGCACCCTTAACAAATATCAATTGACCATAAATGTGAGGACTGATTTCTGGACTTTAAATTCTATTCCATTGCATTATATATTTATCCTTACGCCACTACCACACTATCTTGATTACTGTGGCTTTGTAGTAACTTTTAAAATCAGGAAGTGTGAGTTCTCCAAGTTTGTGTTTCTTTTTCATGATTGGTTTGGCTAGTCTGAGATTTTTTAATTTCTAAAGGAGCTTTTGACCATCACCTAAGCAAAACATTTCTTAAAAGCTGGCCTTATAACTGCAAACCTAACAAGCAACAGCAAATGCCACAGAATGTATAATAAATTTCAAAATAGTTTTAAAAATTTCTTGTTTTCTTTCTAATGAGAAACCATTTATTCTCCAGAAAGCTCTCTGTTTCCTCACTGCTGAAACAAAACCTTTCCATTCATTAAGACTCATTTCACATTTTATATGACCACTACAGGTCACCCTAATTTCTGCCTTCTCTAAGAGTCTACCTACCTATCTACAATTTATATAAAAACAAAGACTACTTAGACACATAGGGTTTTTTTGTTTGTTTGTTTTTTACCTTGTATGTGGAAAGCAGGTACTCAACCACTGAGCTACATCCACTCCCAAATGAGAGTTGGTTTTTTGTTTGTTTGCCTGTTTGTTTGTTTGTTTGTTTGTTTAGGAGGTACCAGGGATGGAACCTGGGACCTCATACGTGGGAAGCAGGCACTCAACGACGTGAGCTACATCTGCTCCCCTACACAAATGATTGTTATTCTCAAATTGTGGGAGAAAAGTAAACTTCTTGAGAAGTAAACTTCTCAAGGGTAGAGACAATGTCATACTCTTTTTTTTTTTTTTCCTTGAAACATAAATCTATATTTGTTTGATTGAATGCTACTCTTACATTTTTTTCATACCATGAACTACCTGTATATCTTAACTAGATAAAACAAAACAATATATTTTCTTAATTATACAGTAGAGCATAAATTTGGGCATAATGGTAGGCAACTAACATCTTTGTTAAATATAATTAGAAGATAACAGGATGCAACTAACAGTATTTTCGTAGTGCCAAGCAATGTGCTTGGTGCTTTGCATAAATAATTTTATTTAATTAAATAGAATAAAATGTGAGTCATTTGTAAACATCACATATTTAGGAAGTGCAAATTAAAAGAAGATGAATTATTTTTATTAACTTTAAAATGTTGGTTAAACTAATTTTTAGCTACTCCTAAGAATCCCAAATTTCTGTCTTGATCCTCCACATCACCATGAAAATATCATTAAACTCAGAATAATCAATACTTTATAATGTCGCTATGCATATTCTCCAATAATTTGTAGCTATAATCTTGTTTAAAAAAAAAAAAACATGCTTGTAAAATTATTACAGTTGTTCTATGTCTTAGTTTCTTGGCTGAAAATACAAGTACCACAAAAGGAGGTTAGCTTAAACAATGGGAATTTATTGGCTCACAGTTTTAAGGCTGTGGAAGTCCAAAACTGAAGTGTCAGCAAGGCGATACTTTTACCTTGAAGACTGTGGCATTCTGGGACTGGCTGCCAGCAATCCCTTGGCCCTTGGCTTTTCCATCACATGGCAATGTACGTTATGGTGTTTTCTCCTTTCTTTTCCATGTTCCATTGACTTCCAGCTCCTGCACTTCCTGTGGCCTTTTCTCTCCATGGGAATTCTTTGAATTTCATTCTGCTTCTAGGACTTCAGTAATCAGGATTAAAACTCAACCTGATTTAGTTGGCCATACCTGAACTACAAATAACATCTCCAAAGGTTCTATTTCCAATGGGTTTACACCCAGAGGAATGGATTAAGATTAAGAACATGTTTTTATTCTGGTGTACATAATTCAACCTAGCATACTCTACAAACATTTTCATTTTATGCATTTGAATTATGCCATGAAGTAAATAGAAACTTTCTCCAAGACAATTATTTTGTCTTCTGTTTCTTGGGTAAGGGAAGGCTTAATACCCAAGAGTGTGGTTTTTTCATATTAGAGTCACATGATTGTCAAAATATGTAAGTGTGATGCCAAACATATTTTTTAGATTATGGCAAATAGCTACTGGAAAATTTTACTATCTTTTCTACTAAAATTGCTACAGGAAAAAATTTTCTAAAAATACTCAATGCTAAATGTGGTAGAATTATTTAATATTGGAACCACAGCTTTAACTCAAATACTGTTGGCATTATAGAGTACATGAGTCATTAGGGAGAATAAAAAGGCACAGCCCTTATTGTTATTGAAATATTAAACAGATTTCAGAAATATATAAATTTAAATACAGTAGTTTATAGTATGTTTGTACATCTCACTATGTTTAACACATAGTAATATTCAATAAATCAAGCTTTTTATCACATTATCACATTATCACATGACTAAACATTTTCAGTGAGGTTTAATGAGTGACCAGGGATAAGTTACTTTATAGTAGCCTTTTGTAACAGTCTCCACCATGACATATTTTAAATATTTACACATGCATTACTCATTCCTAAAACATTTTTGTCTGCCTATTATAGCTTAAAACATAAATCTAGTGATTTCAGTAGTAGATGAGGATTGCGGTTAATAATACAAATACAAGAACGTTCCTCTATTACAAGGTGATAAATGGGGAAAATAAAACTAATGTAACATGTAGACTATAATATTGAAATATTTTTGTAACAAAAGCAAAGAGGGTATTTTATCAATGCTAAAGGTAAAAAAAAGAATATGGGATCTAGTTTTATAAGATGTGAATATGATCAAGCTTTTTTTTTTCCTTCATTAATAAGGAGACTTTGGTCATATCACTTAACTAATCTGTGCCCAATTACTCGCCTTTTGGAACACTGGAGAAACAACTGAATTTGTTTTTAGGATTAAATAACATAAATGTACCCGGACAGGATTTTTTAAATTGATACTTCCAAAATTTGTTAAGCTGCCTTTTATCTGTTATTTTATTTATTTATTTATTACTTTTAAGGAGGTTCTGGGGATTGAACCTGGGGCCTCGTACATGTGAAGCAGGTGCTCAACCACTGAGCTACACCCACTCCACTGTTATTTTATATTTTGAAGTTGAAATAAAGTTTAAAAAACCCCATAAATCTATATTTGTTTGATGAAATGCTACTCTTTACAGTTTTTTTTCAAAATAAGAATGACATTTATATAAATAGATTAAACAAAAAGAAATATTTTCTTAATATATCCAGATAATAAGGAGTTAGATGTTTTTTACAATACATAATGGATGTGTGTATATGCATCAGCACCTAATGTACTATTCTCTAAAATTTAAATGTTATGTAATATTTATAGTAGAGAGTAATTATTAAATAATGTATCATGCTTCTATTTATGTTTATAATTTCAAGAAGAAACAGAAGCAGATTTATCACAAAATGATGAATCTTAAGTCTAGGGTCCCTTACTTCCACAGGCCTGTTTCCAAGGCCTAGGACAGGCCCTGGCAATGTATTCACATGGACATATATTTTTGAAAAATTTGCAAAAGTAGCCTATTTTCATTACAATTGGTTAAGGCAGCTTTGTCTTGGCCACTACAAATTTCCACTTCTTACTCCCAAGAGATACGAATGTTTATGTCCACAAAAAGGCTTACACAAGAATGTTTGTAGCAGCTTTATTAATATCTTTAAACTGGAATCCACACAAAAATGTCCATCAATAGGAAAATGGAAAAACAAATTGTGGTATACTGATAGAACAACAATGATGATGAATCTCACAGAAGCCAACTTAAAAGATCTCCTATTGGTCAAGTTGCCACAATTTGAGCATCAATAAATTAATTATTATTAATTATAATTAATATGAGTAATAACAGTTATTCTCATCATTTTAGTTAACTGAAATAAATTGAATCTGTAAAAGAGTTAAGTTCATAATAATACTCAAAAAAAAAAAAAGAGTTAATATAAATCAGTGACTTTCAAACATTTTTAACCATGTCTCATAGTTAGAAATTTAAGTCACCCAGTACAAACACACACACACATACATATACACTCACATAATTTAAATGCTACACAAAAAATTACTTGCCCTTTGTATGTATGATGCAATCTGGTATTTTCTATTTTATTCTATTTTATAAAAAATTGATTGCATGAACAGCCAATTGATTGCAACCTATGGTTTAGAAAACACTAACACAAGGTTTACAAAAATTAGTTGAAATAAATGAGGATAAGGTTAATTTTTACTAAGGTTGAGATATTGATAAGGAAGGATATTATATGTAGGTATTTTGTTTTGTTAATCACATGTCTGGTATATGTATACGAGATGTGTACTTGATTCTATTTATGTATGCAGAAATGAACAAATGCAGTAAAACAAGTAATCCTAGAAAAAAATAAGAATTGTACCAAGAAGAGGAAGGATTGACCAGCATGGGTAAGCAAATGTCATAACCAAGTAGAAAGTGGATTCAAGAGTATGTTTCCTAATGATAAATTAATCAAATGTCCTAAAAACTAAAACTAAAACCTCATATCTTAGGAGTTAAAAACCTTGACATGGCTGAACTAACTATAATAAAACACTAATATTACATACATAGATTTTATTTATTTTAACATTAATTTTTGAAAAGATAGTATAGTTACATGACTCAAAATTTTAATATAAAGTATTAAAAATATATAGAATATTAAATATTAAATTGTTTTCTTTAATCTCTTTTTCTCATTTGTACCCCAAATGCTCAGTTCCCACTCCATCAGAAGCCCTTCCCAACCCAGATAATCACTTATAAGGTTTTTTTTGTCTTACGGAGTTTCTTTGTGCATAGTAAAGAGCACATGAATTATGTGCCTCCCTGTTTTGTTTTGTTTTTCAATTTTCATTTTCTTCCTAGAGGGTTTTAAAGTTGAGGTATAATTCACCATACTACAAAATCCACACTTTAAAGTGTTTTTTAGTATAAAGTGTTCAGTGATTTTTAGTATATTCACAACATTGTGCAACTATGACCACTAATTCTAGAACATTTTCATCAATCCAAAAAGAAATCCCATAGATATTAATAGTCACTCCCCATTCCCCCACTTCCCCACTTCAGTCTCCAGCAACCACTAATCTACATTGTTCTTTGTTTATCCATTCATCCGTTAATAGACATTTGGGTTGTTTCTACTTTCTGCTACTATAAACGATACTGCTATGATCATTCACGTACAAGATTTTTGCGTGAGCATATATTTTCAATTCTCTTGGGTATATACCTAGAAGTGGTATTTCTGGGTCATACGGTAACTCTATATTTAACATTCTGAGGAACTGCCAGGCTAATTTCCATTTTACATTCCCAACAGCAATGTCTGCAAGTCCCAATCTCTCCAAATCATTAAACAATAGTTGCTATTGTCAGTCATCTTGAGTACCTCTTTCTTAAAAAAAAAAAGGAAGGAAGCATACCCTGCACACTAATCCATTCCTTGGTTTTTTGTTTGTTTGTTTTGTTTTTTTTCCACATAATATATTGGAGATTTTTTCCTGTTAGAAAATACAGAGAGGACCTCTTTCTGGGGAAGCAGATGGCATGGGGGAGGAAGTATTCCCTGAATATGGTTTTCGTTTTGTTGTGGTTGTTGATGATGCTGTTTTGCCTCATAATTTTCTTGTATCAAACACAGACACACACAGAGGGGCCCCAGAGAGGTCCCCGGAACATGGACTGAAAACTACTTAGCTGCCTGGTTCACCCCTCATTTGACAAATGAGGAAACTGAAGTCCAGAGAGGCCATGTGACCTTGTTAGGGTTTTGCCACTAATGAAGCTCTCTGGATTTCCCAGATATCTTCGTATTTCATAAATGTCTTTCATACCAAGGAACCATGTTTATAAAACATTTTCATTAGTAACACTTCTAATTAAAGATATAAATCTCAATTCAACTGAGATGTGAATTAAGTCAATCCACAAGGAGACTATCATTACCACTTTGCAGACGTTAGTGGGCTGCAGGTCAGGAAATACATAGCCAAGTCTTAGTTCTGACACTAACTCACTAGGGGAGCACTTACCATGTGGACCTCCACTGCCTCTTCTCACGGAGGAGTCAACATGATCTCTAAATTCTGTATGATTATCTGATTCCCATTCTATTTTGTTGTGCTCTATCTTATGTTCTTCTTTTCTATTTCCATACCCAAATATGGCAATAGAGAGGTAGAGGACATAAGTTGACAAGTATACTTACAACACCTTTTTGCAGATTCATAGATTTTTACAAATGGAAAGCTTTCATCTACAGCCTTCAACAAAGAAATCAAAGCATAGGGTAGTTAAGTGACTAGTCCCAAGACACGTACATCAATTCTTGCTTGAATAACTTCAAGTAAGATATGTGGGGCCATATCTTGGAAGTATGTGGGGAAATTCAACTGCTTCAGTGCTGAGAGTTCAGGTGGACAGGTGTGCAGAAGTCTCTGAAATAAGGTCCACAGACCTAGGGGTCTCCCTGGATGAACTTTAGGGGTCTGTATACCTTCTAAGAGTTTGTCTGCAAAAACTGGCATGAATGTGCATACATACTAATTTTTTTTTTCTGTTGGAGAGAATTCCATCAAGTTTTCAAAAGGATCTATTTTTGTTCAAATAAATCCTTAACTATCAGCACAATGCCTACCATATGACATACTTAGTAAACATTAGTTGCTTTGAGTTTGTTGAGTTCTTAACCAAAAAATAATATTAATAACCATTAAAATAGAATAAAACAGAATCAATTCATTCTCTGGAAAAGAATCCTCACTATTTCCTACTTCCATAAGGCTCTAGTTGTATGGACCCTTTATCATCTTGTTGTTCCAAGCCCTGGATGAATTATATCATGCTGTGCTTGTCTATTAAACCAAACATAAAAGATGTGTAAATTACAATTTCATCTCCTTTAGGAAATTATACATCTTTTTTACTTAATGTTACAATTCTATTTAATTAACAAGGGTCTAGAGGCAGTTAATAAATAATATATTAATTAATTTAGGAAATGACTGTTTTGTCCTTATTAAAGTAATTCAAATTTTCAAATGCTTGTAATTTTCATTAGTTCAATCAAGACATACCAAATCCAATTAAATCTAAGTTATCTTACTTCACTGTTAGTCCAAGTACCATGAAAAATCTCTAGTGCATCCAGATTGTGAGCTAAAAAGATCACTAAAACTGTGAGTTTGTAAAAGCATATAAAGAAAATGCAAAACAAAAGGAAAGCAGAAGTTGCAATTTTAAAATCAGAGATGGTTAATTTCAAGCAAAAGAGCCTTAAGTAAGACAAAAAGGGTGTAATCCATGTGAAAGATCTGTTATTAATATCAATATGAGAATTAATATCTATATAACATTAATATTTTAAAATTCCAATAGACACTGCAGAAGGAGAAATAGTCAGAAATACACTAGTGGGAGGAGATTTTAATTGACCTCTCTCAGGCCAAATGGCCAAAAATAACTGAGGAAACAGAAGACTTAAATCTCATAATTAATAAGAGAGCTCAAAATAAGTTGGAACTCTATATCCTGAAAACAGAGAATGTTTTTTCCTTTAAAGTGCCCATATAACATTCACTAAATTGACATTCAATTAAGCCACAAAGAAAACCTGAAGAATGTCCTAGGAGTAGATTCACCAATACATTTCCTATTCACAAAGCAAAAAACACTGGCAAATAAAAAGAAGAAATACATACAGGTTTATAAATGGAGACTATCTCTGAAAGGATTTACCAATTTGCATAAGGGAATTAAATGGTGGGGGAACACCAGGAGAAGGAAGTCTAATCACTGAGAACCCATATGCAGCAGGGGCACTTTATAAATTCCCTGGGTCTTTTTTT
>JAQZBX010073937.1:0-14836 GCA_029593785.1 Cabassous unicinctus
TCATATGGTAAACGGGTGCTCTAACCATTGCGCCACACCCGCTTCCTGCCGTGAGGTTGCTGCATCAGCCCACCGCACCACTCAGGCTGGTGTGCCCTCACAAGGAGGCCTTGGGGCGTGAACCCGGGCCTCCCATATGGTAAACGGGGGCTCTATCCACTGAGCCACACCCGCTTCCCTGTACTGTTTTCTTTTTTTTATTCTCCACTCTATTTTTTTTTACTTCTTTCCTTCTGCTTGCTTTGGATTTGGTTTGATCTTCTTTTTCTAGATCCTCAATACTTGAGGTTAGCTCTCTGATTTGACATTTCTCTAATGAAAGCATTTAGAGCTATACATTTCCCTTTCAGCATTGCCTTTGCTATATCCCCTAAGTTGTGTTATGTTGTGCTTTCATTTTCATTCACCTCAAGATATTTTGTAGTTTCCTTTGTGATTTCTTCTTTTGACCCATTGGTTGGTTGAGTATGTTATTCAATTTCCACATATGTGTGAATATTCCATTTCACCATTATTGACTTCTAGTTACATTCTGTTGTGGTCAGAGGAGATACAGTGTATGATTTTAATATTTTTTAATTTATAATCCTGGAGAATTATCCATGTGCTCCCAAAAAGAATATGTATTCTGCTCTTGTTGGGTGACATGTTCTATATATGTCTGTTAGGTCTAGCTAGTATAGAGTATCATTCTATTTCCTTATTGATCTTCTATCTAGATGTCTTATCATTATTGAAAGTGGCATATTGAAGTCTGCTACAATGAGTGTAAAACTATCTATTTCCCCCTTCAAATATATCAATATTTGCTTTATGTATTTTGGATAATTTTTATGTGTTCTTGTTGAATTTACCCTTTTTCAGTTTATAATGGATTAGTTTTAAGAACATGATTTACTGGGGTACATACAGTTTTAAACCACTATGACATACTTTCATATTGCTTTGATATTTTGTATTGTACCATTTTGAGTCCTTTATCATTTCTTTCTGAATATATTTTTCCTGCACTTTCTTTGTCGTTACCATGGGATTAAAATTTAACATCCTAAATCTGTAACAATCATATTTGATTTGATACCAAATATTGTCAATAGCATACACATACACTGTTCCTATATTCCTTCATCTCCCACCTTTTTAATACTTGTTACAAATTATATCTTTGTGCATTGTATGTCTGAAACTATAGATTTATCATTGCTTTTTATGCATTGCATTTTAGCACCTACAAGAAAGTAAGAAATGGAGTTATATATAAAAAATACAATATAATAGTATTGGCACTTCTAATTGTACAAATGTTTCATTTATCTGGGATCATTATTTTAAAGTCTTTGTCCAGTATGTCCTAAGTCTGGTCCTCTTTGTTGATGGTTTCTGATATTTTGTCTTGTTCCTTTGCATGGGCCACCATTTCCTGGTTTTTTTTGTTGTTGTTGCTGTTGTTGTTGTTGGTGGTGTGGTGGTCCAATAATCTTTTTTTGCACACTGTACAGTTTAATATTTTTGTGTTAACTCTGGGATTTAGTTGCTGGGCTGTTCTTTAAGTTTGCATCTAGCTAGTGATATAGCAGGGATTTTCTTGATAGCCAGGAGCTAACAAACATTCAAACCAATGCAAAAAGTACCTTTCAAGTCCTTGCAAATTGGCTCTGCTTTGGCTGGTGGTCTCCTTCAGAGCCTAGCCCTCCTATCAAGAGGATCAGCCTGAGGTGAATGCAAAGTACAGGGCCTTCTCTGTTTCATCTGAACCTTTGTGGAGCCTACTCCTTGTCCTGGGCTTGTACTTTTTCATGGCCTTAGGGATTCCTCTGTTTACTGGAATTTTAATGAACTCCCTATAAAAAAGACTTTCACGTCCTCCTGGGTGCTCAATGCATGACTTATAGTTGGTTATCCTTTTCCCCAGGCTATTTTGACTGAATTCTTTCTTACCTGTTTTAACTGCCTACAAGTTGTTTCTTCTTGCCAGAACTTCCAGGACAAGTTCTGGCAGGAAGAGCCCAAGGCACATTTCCTGGTTCAGTCTTTCAGTCTTCCATCCAACAGATTGGTACCAACATACAGGCATACCAGTATGCATATAGGGATTTCTCTGCTCCTTCTGGAACAGGATCTTGGAACCAAAATCAGAGCCCAGGCTGATTCCACACCACACTGGGGAGGGGTAGGAGAGGGGTAACAAGGGTACCACAAGCTCCACCTACTTTTTTTTCAGCTTTTATGAAGGATATTTATTTGGGGGAAAAGCTTACAGTTACAAGGCCTTAAAAAATCCAACTCAGTGTTGCTTTCTTACCAAAGTCAGTTGCCATGTGTTGAAGCAAGATGATTGCTTATCTCTGGCTGGTCCCTGTCTTCCCCTCTCAGCTTCCTCTTCCTCTTGGGGCTCCATGGGCCTAGTCTCTTGAGGCTTTGTTTTCTTGATTTGGCAGTTGTCAGTTACTACAACCCTTTAATGTTTTTTAGAGTATTGAGGAAGATGACTCTGCTAGTTTTTGCTAGTTGTTCAAAGATTCTGTTGGGTAATGGCATCCAGGAGCATCTTATGCCACCATTTTGTTCAACTGGAAGCCCTCTACTTCACTTTTGAACAACAGTTTATTGATGGAAAATTCTTGGTTGACAGTTATTTTCTTTCAGCACTTTAACATTTCATCCCACTGTCTCCTTGCCTCTATTGTTTTTATGAGAAAATAGTACTTAATTGTATTGAGACTACCTGTACCTGACACATTGCTTCTCTCTGGCAGCTTTCAGGATTTTCTTTTGTTTTTGGCATTTAATGGTTTAATTATAATGTGTGGGCAGGAATCTCTTTGAATTTATCATGTCTGGGATTCATTGAGGTTTTGGGATTAGTATATTCATATCTTTAATTAAATTTGGGAAGTTTTCTGTCATTATTTCTTTGAATATTTCTTCTGATCCTTTCTTTCTTCTCCTTCTGGTACCCCCATAATGTATATATTGGTATACTTGATGATGTCTAACAGGTCTCTTAGGTCACTTTCACTTTTCTTCATTCCTTTTTCTTTGTACTCCTCAGGCTGAATCACTTTAATTCTTATCTTCGAGTTCACTGATTCTTTTTTCTGCCATTTCAACCTGCTGTTTAAGCCTTCTAAGAAATTTTAAAATTTCTGTTACTGTGGTCTTCAGTTCTGTTTGGTTCCTTTTCACAATTTCCATCTCACCATTATAACCTCTTTGTGTTCATCTATTGTTTCTCTGATTTCGTTTAGTCTTTGTCCATATTTTCCTTTAGCTCTTTGAGCATCTTTAAAATCATTTTTTCAATGTCTTTGACTGATATGTCTAAAGTCTTTTATTCATCATTGATGGTTGCTGATTTTTTTCTTGTTCCTTTGGATGGGCCATCATTTCCTGTTTCTTTGTGTGGTAATCTTTTGTTGTCCTCTGTACTTTTACATATTTTAATATGTTAACACTGGAATTTAATTCCTGAGCTGTCTATTACTTAAGTTTGTATCCAGCCAGTGATATGACAGATATTTCCTTGAATGTCAGGTGCTAGCAAAAAACAATAAATTGTAAATATCATGCTTCACAATCTTTGAAAATGACTCTGTATTGGCTGGTGCTCTCCTTCAGAGCTTAGCCCTCCTACCAGTGAACCTGAAGATCAGCCTAAGGCAAAAGTACAGTGTCCTTTCTGGTCTTTTCTGAACAAGCATCTTGTCCTGGGCATGTGCTTGTGGCCTTATTAATTCTCTCATTTACAGGAATTTGAATACTTTCTCTTTTCCCTATTAAATATTCCTCCCCCTATCCCAGGTGCTCTATTGTATCTTATAGTTGGTAATCTTTTGCTCCAGGCCAATGTGACTGGATAGTTTCTTAATATTGTTTCTTATACTTATTTAGCTGTTTGCAAGCTGCTTCTGCATGCAGGGCAAGTTCTGGGATGGCAAGCCAGAGATGAAGGTCCTGGTTCACTCCTTCAGGCTTCCACCAGACAGATCAGTACAGACATATACATACCCCAGTATGTGCATCAGGGTTACTCTCTTCCCTCCAGTTCAGGACCAGGGACCCACATTGAAAGTGCAGGCCATTTCTACACTGAGCTTGGGAGGGAGTGGTGGAGGGGCCATCAAAGGTGATTTTCTGCCATTTTTAAGTTGCTTTTTCTTGGTTCTGTGCTTACCCAGTTACTGCAACCCTTTAACTGTTTAACTCTGAGGAAGATGGCTTTGCCAGTTTTTATAGTTGTCCATAGATTCTGTGGTGGAATGGAACCCTGGGGGGTCTCACACTGCCATCTTGGTCAACTGAAAGTCTCTGTGGACTTTTGGTTGAAATTAGATTAACTTTATGAAAGTTATATTCCTGTGGATGACCATGGTGTAATTCTCCCCATATTTGGATCTTTTAAAATACTTTTTGTATTAGTCAGGGTAATTGTTACTCAGTGCCCCATCAGACAAAGCCACAAATCCCAATGGTTTAATGCAATAAAGCTTCATTCTAGCTTAGGTTAAGTCCTCTGTAGGTCAAGCAGCCACTCTCCTTACTGATATCAACTTGAACATTTTGTCTCCACAATCACTGTGGGAGGGAAAGAAACAGTTGGACAAGATGACTGATTTGGAACTACTTCTCTCCATAAGTCACCCATATCACAAGTGACTCCAATGTCACTTGGCCACAACTTAACTGCATATGAGGCTGAAATATTTGGGGGGGGGGCACATGGGATGTTAACTCCCTCTCCCAGATCTTCCAACATAATTTTATATTTTTCCTACTACTGCTAATTAGATCTATTTTACTTTATTGAAGTACATTTTATATTCACCAATTTTACATGTAAAGTCCAATGAGTTTTAACAAATGTCTAGTTATATATATATAATTAAAGTATAGAACATTTCTATCATTCCATCAAATTCTTTCATACCCTTTTATAGTCATCTCCTCCTTTCACCTCTGATCCCTGGAAATCCTTGATCTGCCTTCTGTCACTAAAGTTTTGCCTTTTCTAGAATATCATATAAATAGAATTGTAAAGTACGTAGTCTTTTGTCCCTGACTTCTTTCATTTAGCCTAATGCTTTTGAGATTCATCCCTTTTGTGAGTATTGTTGAGTAATATTCTCTTGTATGGATGTAATACAATTTGTTTATTCACTTATCAGTTGATAAACAATTGGGCTGTTTTCATTTTTTGGCTTTTGAGAATAAAGCTTGTATGAAAATTCACATTCAAGTCTTCATGTGGGACGTAAGTTTTACATTTATCTTGGGCAAATATCCAGGAGTGGTATTCCTGGGTCATATGGTAAATGTATGCTTGACTTTATAAAAAAACTATTAGATTATTTTCCAAGTTTGGAATATTGTTTTGCATTTCTAATAGCAATGTATGAGAGTTCCAGTTGGTTCACATCCTTTCAACACTTGATATTGTCAACCTTTTTTATTTTAACCATTCCAGGGGTGTGTCATTACTCCTGGTTTTAATTTGCATTTCCATAATGACTCATGATGCTGAGTCATTTCTTGGTGAAGTGACTATCCAAATCTTTACTCATTTGGTTTTACTAGGTAATTTGATTCCTTATAATTGAATTGTAAAACAATCTTTCAGGATACAAGTCCTTTATCAGATGTATGTTTTACAAATACTTTTTCCTAGTCTGTGGTTCACCTTCTCATTTTCTTAATCATGTCTTTCAAAGAATAGACAGTTTTAATTTTGTTAAATTTGGTTAAATGTCCAATTTATCAAATTTTTATTTTATGGTTTGTGTTTGTTTCCTAGCTAAGAAATATTTGCCTAACTCAAGGCCACTAGCTTTTTTTCTTATAATTTATCTTGGAAATTTTATGGTTTTAGCTCTTATGTTTAGGTCTATGATCCATTTTGAATTAATTTTTGTATGTAGTTTGAGATTGTTTGATTTATTTTTCAATGAATATCTGATTGTTTCATTACTATTTGTTAGAAAGTCTATCCCTTCCAAATTAATTACCTTTGCACTTTTGTGAAAGAAATCTAATCTGGACTTTAAATTCTGTTCCATTGATCTATATGTCTATCCTTACACCCATTCCACTGTCCTGAATCTTGAATCAGATAAGGTGAACTCTCTGACTTTTCAAAAATTATTTTGTGTACTCTGTTACATTTCACTTCCATATAAATTTTAGAATGTATTTGTCTAAAATCTTGCTGGGATTTTGACTGGGATTGCTTGAATCAAATATCAAATTGTAAAGAACTGACATGTTAACAATATTGAGAATTTCAATTCCCAAACATAAAGTCCACATTTATTAGGTCTTCTTTAATTCCTCAAAAAACATTTTTGTAGTTTCCAGGATGTAGGTCATACTTGTATTTTGTTACCTTTATCCATAAATAATTTTAAATTTTTAATGCTGTTGTAAATGGTTTTGATATTTAATCACTTTCTAATTTTTATTGCTAATATAGAGGTAAATTTTTTTTTATTTTTTTAAGGGCTGATCTTGTATCCTGTGACCCAAACATACTTGGTAGTGTAAGTAAGTTTTTTGGAGAAACATGAGGATTTTCTATATAGATAATCATGTCATCTGAAAATAAACACAGTATTGCTGATTCTTTTCTAATCTGTCTTTTTTATTGCCTTTTTATACTGGCTACAAATTCCAGTAAATTCTGAATAAGAATGAGGAAAACTAACTTCCTAGTTTTATTCCTAGTCTTAGGGGGAAAACATTCAGTCTTTCACCATTAAGTCTGCTGTTAGCTATATGCACATTTTGCTTTTTATCAAGTTGAAGTCCTCTTCTATTCATAGTTTGCTATAGGCTCTTATGAATCACTGTTGAATTTTGTCACATGCTTTTTCTGCATCTATCAAAATGATAAAGTGGGTTTTTTGCTTTGTTTTTATTCTGTTGATATGGTAAAATATGTATATTTTTTATTAGAGAAGTTATGGGTTTACAGAAAAATCATGCATAAAACATAGGGTTCCCATAACTACCCTATTATTAATACCATACATTGGTATATGGTACATTTGTTACAATTAATGAAAACACACTTTCATAATTGTACTTTTAACTATAATCTTTGGTGAAATTTAAGGTTCACTGTGTTGTGCAGTTCCATGGATTTTTTTAAAAAACATTTTAATTCAAGTAACGTATATACAACCTATAATTTCCTCTTTTTAATCACATTCAAATATATAATTCAGTGCTATTAATTATGCTCAAATGTTGTGCTACCATTACCACTATCTGTTACCAAAACCTTTCCATCATCCCAAATAAAAACTGTACATTTTAAACATTAACTCCCTATTCCCTACCCCCACCTGGTCCCCTGATAACCTATATTCTAGATTCTGATTGTTTGTATATTCTAATTATTTCATATCAGTGAGATCATACAATATTTTTCCTTTCGTGTCTGGCTTATTTCACTAAAACTGTTATCTTCAAGGTTCATCCATGCTGTCACATGTACCAGAACTTCATTTCTCTTTACAGTTGAATAATAGTGTGTATACCACATTTTGTTTATCCATTCATCAGTTGATGGACACTTGGGTTGCTTCCATATTTTGGCAATTGTGAATAATGCTTTGAAATGAACATAAGTGTGCAAATATTTTTTGAGTTCCTGCTTTCAATTCTTTTGAGTATATACCTAGTAGTGGGAATACCAGGTCATATGGTAATTCTATTCTTAACTTCCTGAAGAATTGCCAGACTATCTTCCACAAGAGCTGTACCATTTTACATTCCCACCATATATGAATGAGTGTTTCTATTTTTCCACATCCACTCCAACACTTATAATTTTCCATTTTATTAATAGTGGGTAAGAAATGGTATGTCATTGTGGTTTTGATTTGCATCACCCTGATGGCTAATGATGTTGAACATCTTTTCATGTGCTTTTTGGCCATTTGTATGTCTTCTCAGGAGAAAGTCTATTCAGTCTTTTGTTTTATAATTGGGTTGTCTTTTTGTTGTTGAGTTGAAGGATTTCTTTATATATTCTGGATATGAAATACTTATTATATATTTGACTTCCAAATATTTTCTCCCACTGTGTAGGTTGTTTTTCTTTCATGATAAAGTCTTTTAATGTACAAAAGTTTTAAATTCTATTTTTTTTTCATTTGTTGCTTGTGTTTTAAGTGTAAAGTTTAAGAAACCATTGCTGAACATGAGGTCCTAATGATGCTTCCCTATGTTTTCTTTGAGGAGTGTTATAGTTCTGTTCCTATATTTAGGTCTTTGATCAATTCTGAGTTGATTTTTTGTATATGGTGTGAGGTAGGGGTTCCCCCTTCATTATTTTGCATATGAAGATCCAGTTTTTTCAGTATCATTTGTTGGAGAGGCTATTCTTTCCCAATGGAATGGTCTTTGCCCCCTTGTCAAAAGTAAATTGGAGAGAAAGAGGACAAGATAGCCACAAAGTAAAGAGCGCTAAGATTTAGCTTGTCCTACTGGGCAGTTGGTAATCAGCCAGGATCTATCTAAATCACCCATTTTGGGGGGTTTTGGAGACCAGATGAACACTGAACACCATCCAGGGAAGAGTTGAAAAAGAATGGCCATCTGCAGAGAAGATTTGTGAATAGATCCCTCCACCCTCTGGAGGCCGGTGCCCATTTCCCCACTGGTGTAGCAGGCCGCCTCAGAAGCTACTCCCTGGCTGGGATTGGAAGTTCCATTTCCCAAAAGCAGGGGAAGAGGAGACAGCCAGGTACTTACTACAGCAATTGATTAGCAAATTCATCTAGCTAGATTCCAATTTTAAGTACAGCTAAAGTTTAAACCCATCCAAGTCACAAAGAAGTGGGCAGCCTCCATTTTAACTCTGCCCTTGGCAGGAGTGGAAGTGGGACCAATTGAAAATCAGTGACTTCTTGGATGGAAGGGATCAGCTTCATTACACCCAAGTCAGATTAACACCTGCAGCCTAGGCACCAACCCTGCCCCCATCAGGGGAGGAAGGTGGGTAGAGCATCATCACTTTCTCTGGGAAACACAGGTGGTTTCAGCCTGCCCAGCTCAGATTACTGTCTGCACCCTTGGCTCCAACCCCACTCCTAGCAGGGGAGAAAGGTGGGCAGAATTTGATAGTTTTCTCAGGGCAACTGTCAACAGTTTCATGTCTATCAACTCAGAAAGCAATTGACAGTCTCTGTCTCAACCTTGCCTCCAGCAGAGGAGGGACTGTGGCTAATTTAGAGACACAGTGCCCTCTTGGAATGGCAGGGAACAACTTGTTGAAGGGCAGCTTTTCTCCAAGAAACAGGGGAGAGGCAAGGCCCAGCACAGGTTGTGGTGGTTGATTAAAGATCTCAGATCATAGGGTCTGGGATCTGTGCAAGTTTCATCCCTATGTGGCTGGCAGCCTCAGTTTCAACCACTCCCCTGTCAAGGGCTAAGTCAGCTGAGAATTAAAGGTGCAGCACTAATTTAGGGCTGTGGGTAACAGCTGGCTGAAGTGCACCACCCACTGGGTATGTCAGGAAAGCTTGTATTTGGTAAGTCATCAAAGAGAAGTTGGATGGCTTTTACGGTCTGCTCCCCAGGACACATTGGGAATGATATACACCCCCTTCATGGGTCCCTAGGCCTGTTTTGGCTGGGAAATCTGATCTGGGAAGTTTGTCTCCTGAGTGACCCACCCCCCCAGCAAAATTACCCCTCTACATAATAGCAGCTAAAGAAAATGAAAGGAGTGTTAAAAATTTATTGAGAGGCAAATAAAAAAACAAACAGAACAGATTAACATTCCTGGTGGAGGAAGAGGGGAAAGGACGCTTTCTCCTGGGCATGAAATAAGTGTGCAAACTCAAAAATTGTACCATATATTCAGGGCAAGAATCAGATGAATAAGAGCTGAAAATATGATTTGCTAAACACAATTTATTATAAAGTTCCAAAATAAGTTGAATCAAATGTCAAAGAAGAGCTTTAGCACAAAGCCAATCAACAAGAAAGCCCTAGGCTGAATAGAGAAACTGAGCCCATGAAGAAAATCAGAGCTGAGATACCAGCAAAAAATTACAAGCCATACTAAGAAACAGGAAGATATGGCTTAGTCAAAGGAAAAAATTAAACCTCCAGATGACATAGAGGATTTGAGACAACTAATCACAGTTGTTCAAACAAATTTCCTTAATAAATTCAATGAGATGGTGAAAAAGATCAAAGATATTAAGAAGACACAGGGTGAACTCAAAGAAGAATTTGAAAGCATGCAAAGAAAAATAGCAGAGCTTATGGGAGTGAAAGGCACAATAAATTAAATTAAAAATACACTGGAGATAGCAGATTTGAAGAGGCAAAAGAAAGGATCAGTAAGCTAGAAGACAGGACTTCCAAAATCAAACACATAGGAAAAGAGATAGAGCAAAGAATGAAAAAATTCAACAGGGTCTCAGGGAACTGAACTGAATGATAGCATGAGGCATACAGACATATGCATTATGGGTGTCCTATAAGGAGAAGAGAATGGAAAAGGGGAAGAAGGAATACTTGAGGAAATAATGGTCAAAAATTTCCCAACTCTTTTGAAAGATATAAATATCCATGTCCAAGAGGCGTAACATACTCCAATCCAAATAAATATGAATAGACCTATTCTGAGAAACATACTATTAGAATGTCAAATGCCAAAGGTAAAGAGAGGATTCTGAAAGCAGCAAGAGAATGGCAATTCATCACATACAAGAGATGCCCAATAAGATTAAGTGCCAGTTTCTCATCAGAAACCATGGAGGCAAGAAGGTAGTGGTATAATATATTTAAGATACTGAAAGTGAAAAACTGCCAGCCAAGAATTCTATATCCAGCAAAAATGTCTGTTCATATGCCAGTTGAGCCCTGAATCTCAGTAGAGTTGCAACAACTACTCTCCAGTTCATTGAACTTGCCCGGGACAACTAACAAAAGGATGATGATGGACAATGCCCATCCCAAAAAGTATAGAGAATCCACAACTGCAAGCAAGACAGTTCCATCCATCTGCCCTCTTAATCAGAAACAGAATGGGTATAACCATCCCCAAATCCTCAAGATTGAGGAATAAACAAATATAAGGGGTGGGGGGAGAATGCAACTATGGACTAGAGCAAACTTACTATTATTCTAGCAATGGAAGAACTTGTATTATTGATATAAAGGCAATGGCCACCAGAGGTTCTGAGGGGAGAGAGAGAGGGAAGAATAGATGTAACATAGGGCATTTTGGGGACATTGGAATTGTCCTGCATGACATTGCTATGATGGATACAGACCAATTTACATTTTGTCAAAACCATAAAATTGTGCAGTACAAAGTATAAGCTATAAACTATAGACCATGGTTAGTAGCAATGCTTCAATATGTGTTCATCAATTGTAACAATTGTATCACACTAATGAAAGATGTTGGTAGTGGGGGAGGTGGGGGAGCGGGAAGGAATGGGGTATATAGGAACCCCCTATATTTTTGACGTAACATTTATGTAATCTAAAGCTTCTTTAAAAATAAAACAAGAATGATATACTTCAATAAAATTTTATTTTAAAAATGATGGTGAGTTTAGACTATTCACAGATAAACATAAAACTGAGAAAATCCATCACCAAGAGATCCTAAAGGGAATTTTGCAGCCTGAAAGGAAAAGAGAGGAGAGAGGGGCTTGGAAGAGAGTCTAGAAATCAAGATAATCAGTAAAAGTAACTAAAAGTGTAAAAAGAGTGGTGAAAATAAGATATAACATATAAAAGCCAAAGGACAAAATGGGTGAAGTAAGTATTGCCTTTACAGTAATAACATTGAATGTTAAAGGATTAAACTCTCCAATCAAAAGACACAGACTGACAGAATGGATAAAAAACTATGAGCCATCTATATGCTGTCCACAAGAGACTCACCTTAGACCCAAGGACACAAATTAAAAGTGAAAGGCTGGAAAAATATTTTACACATACAGTGATCAAAAAAAAGCTGGGTTGGCTATAGTAATATTGGACAAAAGAGACTTAAAATGCTAAGCTGTTTTAAGAGACAAAGAAGGGAATTATATATCAATAAAATGGGCAATCCACCAAGAATAATCATAAATATCTATGCACCTAACCAGGGTACCCCAAAACACATAGGCAAATGCTGGAAAACCGAAGGGAGAAATAGATGCCTCTACAATATCAGTTGTAGACCACTTACATCAATAGATAGAACATCTAGACAGAAGATCGATAAGGAAATAGGAAACTTGAACAACAATTTGATAAATGAACTATACCTAACAGACATATACAGAACAATACAACCCCAAAACAGCAGGATATACATTTTTCTCAGGTGCTCATGGATCATTCTCCAGGATAGACCACATGTTGGGTCACAAAACAGGTCTTATTAATTTTTTTTTTCTATCTGGTTGTGTGATCATCTTTTTGATGTGTCGCTTTGCTGTGTAGCCCTGCTTCTTTCCACGCTGCATGGGGGCCTGCACCTCTCTGTGCAGGTCTGGGATGCCTTTTCTTTTTTTTACCAGGAGGTCCTGGAATCAAACCTGGGTCCTTCATATGGTAAACAGGAGCTCAATTGCTTGAGCCACAGCCACTTCCCTTATTAATTTTTAAAAGATTGAAATTATGCAAAGCACTTTGATCAAAATGGAATGAAGCTGGAAATAACGGATGGAGGACTAGAAAATGCACAATTGTATGAAGGTTAAAAAACACAATATTAAACAATCAGTAGGTCAAAGAGAAATTGCAAGGGAAATCAGTAAGCATATTGAAATGAATGAAAATGAGAACACAACACACCAAAATTTATGGGATGCTGTGAAGACAGTGCTGAGAGGGAAATTTATAGCTATAAACATCTACATTTAAAAAAGCTAAAATCAAAGACTTAAATCCACATCTGGAGAAATGAGAAAAATAGCAAACTAATCCCAAAGCAAGTAGAAGAAAAGAAATAACAAAGATTAGAGCAGAAACAAATGAAATTGAGAACAACAACAACAAAAAAAATAGAGACAATCCACAAAACCAAAAATTGGTTCTTTGAGAAAATCAATAAAATTGACAAACCCATAGCTAGACTGACAAAAACAAAAAAGAGAGAAGATGCAAACATACCTATGGCAAGAAGGACACATTTATATCTCATAGAAATATGTGGCTATATAAATAAAATCAGGAATGAGAGGGGAGGTGACACTACTACTGACCAAGCAGAAATAAGAGCTCATAAGAGGATATCATGAAACAACTCTGTATGACAATAAACTCGGCAATGTAGGCAAAATGGTCCAATTCCTAGAAACACATGAAAAATCTATACTGACCTTAGAAGAAATAGCAGACCTCAACAAACCAATCACAAGTAAAGAGACACAGACTGGCAGAATGTGTCATCAAGAACCTCCCAACAAAGAAAAGCCCAGGACCAGATGGTTTCACAGGTGAATTCTACCAATCATTCCAAGAAGAATTAATACTAATCCTACTCAAACTCTTCCAAGAATATTGAAGACGAGGGAACAACTGCCAAACTCATTCTATGAGGCCAACATCACCCTCATATCAAAGCCAGATAAAGATACTGCAAGAAAATTACAGACCTATTTCTCTTATAAATGTAAACACAATTATCCTCCACAAAATACTTGCTAATTGAATCCAAAAGCACATTAAAAGAATTGTACATGATCATCAAGTGGGTTTTATCTTAGGCATGCAAGGTGGTTCAACATAAGAAAATCAATCAGTGTAATACACTGCATTAATAAGTCAGAGAAGAAAAATCACACGATCATCTTGTTTGATGCAGAAGACATTTGAAAAAATACAGCATCCTTCCTTGATAAAAACACTGCAAAAGATAGGAATAGAAGGAAACTTTCTCAACAGGATAAAGGTCATATGTGAAAACCTCACAGCTAACATTGTACTCAATGGTGAATGACTGAAAGCTTTCCTGCTGAGATCAGGAACAAGACAAGGATGTCCACTGCCACCACTGTTATTCAATATTGTGCTAGAAGTGTTAGCTAAACAATTAGGCAAGAAAAAGAAACAAAAGGCACCCAAATTAGAAAGGAAGAAGCAACTTTTGCTATTTGCAGATGATATGATCCTATACCTAGAAAGTCCCAAAATATCTACAACAAAGCTACTATAACTAATAAATGAGTCAGCAGAGTGGTGGGATACAAGATTAATACACAAAAATCAGTAATATTTCCATATACTAGTAATGAGCAATCTGAGAAGGAAATCAGGGGAAAAATTCCATTTTCAATAGCAACTAAAAGAATCAAATATCTAGGAATAAATTTAACCAAGGATGTAAAGGGCCTATATTCAGAAAACTACAATACATTGCTAAAAGAAATCAAAAGAAAACCTAAATAAATGGAAAGACGTTCTATGTTTGTGGATTGGAAGACTAAATATCATTAAGATATCAATTCTAGGGAATTGGATGTGGCTCAAGTGATTGGGCTCCCATCTACCATATGGGCGGTCCAGGGTTCAATTCCTGGGGCCTCCTGGTGAAAAACAGGCTGACCTGTGCAGTAGTGCTGGCCGGCGCGGAGAGCTGGCGCAACAAAAAGAGACACGAAGAAAGACAATGAAAGATGCAGCAGACCAGGGAGCTGAGGTGGTGCAAGAGATTTAGCAGCCTCTCTCCACTCCAGAAGGTCCCAGGAATGGTTCCCAGTGCCTCATGAGGAGAAGACAAGCAGACACGGAAGAACACATGGAGAACAGACAGTGAGTGCAAAACAATGAGGGGAAGGGAGAAATAAATAAGTCTTAAAAAAAAAAAAAAAAA
>JAQZBX010073938.1:0-14833 GCA_029593785.1 Cabassous unicinctus
AGAGAGGGCAGGAAATGGACACAGAGAGTTGCCTACTGAATGGACACAAAAACAGCAAAAACAGGGGGGCAGGGAGAATGGATAAAAGTAAATAAATAAATAAATACCTAAGGAAAAAAGTATAGGGGAGTAAGGTACAGTCTATAGTTAGTAGTAATACTTTGACGATGCTCTTTCATAATTTGTTAACAAATGTTCACAACAATGCAAAGTATTTGTGGTAGGGTGATGTGTGGGATCCCTGTATGATGTTATGGATGTTTGTTTTGTAAGTTCACAATGTTTACTGAATACTTATAATTTATGCATGTTCATGTATGAATGGTATACTTCAATCAATAGTTTTTAAAAAAATGAAGGTGCGTTTAAAGTCTTCAAAGACAAACAAAACTGATAGAATATGTTACCAAAAGACCAGAATTACAAGAGATACTAAAAGGAGTGCTGCAGCCTGAAAGGAAAGAACAAGGTCAAAAGAAATTTGGAGAAGAGTTTAGAAATGAAGATTATTAGGAAGGGTAAACTAAAGGGTAAGAAGATAGACAATGGAATGATATACTATGGAGAGCCAAAGGACAAAATGATGAAGTAATGACTTTACAGAAGTAACATTGAATGTTAATGGCTTGGACTCACCAATCAAAAGAAATAGACGGATAGAATTGATAAAAAAATATATGAGCCATTTTTATGTTGTCTACAAGAGACCCATCTAAGATGTAAAGACAGAACGAGGTTAAAAGTGAAAGCTTGGAAAAAGATATTTCATGCAAATAGTAACCAAAATAAGAGCTGGAGTAGCAATACTAATATTGGACAAAATAGATTTCAAAGCAAAACTGCCATAAGGGATGAAGAAAGTCATTATATATTAATAAAAGTGGCAATTCACCAAGAAGAAATAACTATACTAAATATTTATGCACCTAACCTGAGTGCCCCAAGATACAGGAGGCACACACTGGCAAAACTGAAGAGAGAAATAAATGTTTCTACAATAATAGTTGAAGACTTTAATACACCACCCTCAGTATTGGATAGAACATCTGGACAGAGGATAAATAAACAGAAAACTTGAATAATATGATAAATGAACTAGATGTAACAGATATCTATAGAGCATTGCACCCCAAAACAGCAGAATATACTTTTTTTTCAGTACTCATGGATCTTTCTCCAAGATAGACCATATATATGTTGGGTCATGAGACAAGTCTCAATAAATTTAAAAAGATTGAAGTTATACAAAACACTTTCTCTGATGATAACCCGACAACATCCTTACTAAGTATACACCCAGAAGAACTGAGAACAGAGACACGAACAGACACCTGCACACATGTTCATAGCGGCATTTTTCACAATTGCTAAAATTTGGAGACAACCCAAGTGTCCATCAACTAATGAGTGGATAAAAAATTTGTGGTGTATACACACAGTGGAATATTATGCAGCTGTAAGAAGAAATGAAGTTGTGAAGCATATGACAACATGGATGAACCTGGAGGACATTATGTTGAGTGAAGCAAGTCAAACACAGAAAGACAAATCTGTATGATTGAGCTATTATGAACTAAATATATTGTGTAAGCTCATAGAGTTAATAATTAGAATATAGATCACCAGAAAACAGTAGGAGGGAAGAGAATGGAAAGCTGAGGATTAATCTGTGCAGAATTGGTAAAATGGTTGTTTGTAAATCTTTGGAAATGAATAGAAATAGTGAAAGCATATCATGGTGCTTGTAACTAGCAGAGCTATTATATGTGTATGACAGTGGTTACATAGGAAAGTCTAAGTACATGTATATTATTAAAAGGAAAGCTGTAAACTGTAACATGGGACTTTATAAGATAGTAAAACCTCATGTAAAACATTAATATTGCAAATATAAGACCACTTTTACAAAATATAAATACACTAGAGAGAAGAAAATAGAATAGCGGCTATGTATGGCAGGGGAATCAGAGAGAGATTGAGAGGTGATGAGTTTGTTTTAGTTTATTATTATTATTGGAATAAAAAAAATGCTCTAAGAATGGCTGAAGTGATGAATGCCAAATATGTGATTACACCAAATATCATTGATTTTACACTTTGAATGGATTAATTCTTTATTAATATGTATAAATAAAATTGATTTGATTTAAAAAATCTATCGGTTCAAAAATCTCTGTGTCTGACTGATGGAAAATTCTTCCTGCTTTGGCTAAGAGTGGACTCTTCTCCTTACCCCTCCAATTGAAACTCCAACACACCCAGATTCTTCTAAGAGTCTAAATTTGAGTGCTTGTTATAGAAGACCTTGCTGCTATGGAATATGAATGCAGTGCATGTCAGATGGGGAGATTCCTTTCATTTAAGAGCCTTAAATAACTTTGAAAGTACACCAAGACAGTTTCCAATGGAATGAAAATTAGAAATGAGTGTTTTTAAATGCCCTTGAAGCTTTCTGGGAACTCAAATAATCAAAGAGTTAGGGACAGTCCAAAGGAAGGGTGTCCCCAAAACTGTGTGGACCAGAAGTATAGTCAGACTCCTATCTTGTAATTCTAAAGAAAAAATTAGAAATCTTCCTTAATCGTCAGTGAAGAAGGGTTATTGCTCCTAAGCAGTACCTATTAAAAGAGGGAGCCTCACTTGTCAAATGCAGCTGCTTCCAAGTGGCATGCTGCTCTTCTAAGTCTCAGAAATTTTCATTTCTATAACTTGATCCCCTTAGCGTCTCATCCATCCACTCCCTTCTCCGACCCCTTCCCCCTCTACAGGGGACAATATCTATCACTTTTCTTGGTCCCAGACAAGTTTTAGAGGAGTTCCCAAGTTTTCTCATGAGTGTGTCTGCTCCTGGAGCATGATCTAGTGTGCGTGCTGTGAGGACCAGCCGACTCTCCTGGAGTCTTGCCTTTGCTTGAATCACTGTTCATGACAAATGAGCAATATCCTTGTATGATGTTTGTTCTAAAAGTAGCTCAATTGCTTCTTTTCCTACTTAAAAAAATGTTATTACCTTTTGGAAAACAGTGCTCATCAAAAACAGCTTTAAAGACGTATTGTGTTAGTTTAATCCTCTTTTCCCACTGAAACTATCCTGGTGAGCCTAGCTGCTGCTCTTCCTTCTCTCCTTAATTTGAGTATTCCCAATTTTGCTAAGGAAATACTATAGATGTGTTGAAAAGACTGGGCAATTCACCTAAACTGTGCAGGAAATTGCCTCCTTAGAACTAACTGTCTGCAGTCATGTTCATCTGCTTATAGTACTGTAGTTTTATATTAAAATAATTTGCAGACTTTTATTTAACCTGCACTCATATACAGATTATTAAAAGTTTTAAAATGTTACTGATTAATTGGAATTTGATCAATCATTGTCTTGATTTTTTTAATTACCATAGTTTTTAAAGCTGAGAGAGCTAGTCGAATGAATGTTTATTTTCTTGAAGGTATTTTTAAAATAAAGCTTCATAATGGCTTGTAAACTTTGCCTATCTATATAGTTTGATAGGTATTTCATTTGAAAATCTTGTGTATTGTAACTGGTTTTAAACAAAATATCAAATAGTGGAAATTGAATAATTATGACCACGTAATTAAAAGTATTAACCAAGAAAAAAAAAATTCTATGGGTCCAGTTCTGGAATTTTATCAGCAAGGAAGGAAAATCTAGGAACTCATGTTTTGACCCAAAATATATATTGTTGGGCAGCAGTAATTTTAGTGAAGTAATTTAGCCAACCAGCTTGTACCCTAGAGTAGGGACAGAGGAAATATGGGAAGGCAGCCCTACTCTGGAGGGAGTATTGTGACCACAGCTCTGTTAGTTAGGAGAGTGGTACTCTAAAGCAAATTGATATATCAATAGGAAAGTTAATTAGCACTAAAAAAAAATCGACATTGCTTATAGACCAATGTGACTAACCAATCTCGATGATGTTTATGTGGAATGGTGCCGTTATCTAGTATTAGAGACATATGTCTCATTTCAGAACCCTAGACTAAATTTCCCAAATGACACACCACACCCTGAGTGAACAGGTGTCAGAGTAACACCACAGGTTGAGTACCAGAAGCAAAGCATTAATAAGTAGAAGACTTTAGCATTTATAGGAAGACAGCTTATGACGATATGACTGAATAGGAAAAACCAAAACACTGTGGGATGTCTCAATATCTCATCATTTTACCAAGAATTGCCAGAAGCGTTATGATATATGCCCATGCCCAGAGCACTTTCATTGACTCCTGTTCTCCAAAAGCAATCCTCCCTTTCACTTACATAAGCTTCCATAAGTGCCCAAATGAATGGGCACCAGTATTGTAGTAATTTGGTAGTACCTAATAGACCTAAAGTATTTGACTTCAGGGCAGGTACCACAAATTGTACTGTAGATATGGATGGAAAATTTTGATGCACTCTCAACTACAACTAGAGATTATGCATATCATTTACATATACCTGAATGGTGGGATGGAAGATGTTCCAAGTACTAATCAGATAAGTATTTTGAGCTAGTAAGAGGATGCCTAAAATCTTTTTGGAGATCAGAGAAGAAATTACCAAGAAAGAATAATATTTTAATATACACCTCCCATTATAAATGGAGACTGGAATCATGCAATATAGTTGCCACATCAGGAAAACTGGGCCAACCATATGGCAGATGCACCAGGGTCCCAAGGCAAAAAGGTCATGACAAATGCAGCACTGCATAACCATAGAGCCTTCAATGCTATTGTGCATAAGGACTGAGGATGTATTGTTGCAGGGGGGGTGGTCAGAGCAGTGTTTTACTAACCTAATAGCTAAATCCCACAGTATACGGGATTTAGCAGAACACATGCATAAGGAAGTGGCTAAATTTATAGATTAGTCCTTTGAAATGTGGTCAACTTGGGGAACATGAGAGCTTACATATTGTATTAGTCAGCCAAAGGGGTGCTAATGCGAAATACCAAAAATGGGTTGGCCTTTATAAAAAGTATTTATTTGAGGTAGAAGCCCACAGTTACCAGGTCATAAAGCGTTAAGTTTCTTCTCTCACCACAGTCCATTCCCACGTGTTAGAGCAAGACAGCTGCTGATATTTGCCAGGGTTCAGGCTTCTTGGGTTCCTCTCTTCCCTGGGCTGGCTGGTTTCTCTCTGGGCTTAGCTCCTGTTTCCTCCACAAGGTCAGTTGTAGATGATCAGGCAAACAGCTTGCTTCCCTTCTCCTGGGGCCTTTTTTCCAACATCAAAACTGCTTCTCAAAAACTGCTTCAACTCTGTTCTTGCCATGTCTTTTATATTTGATTCCCCATCTACCAAGGGGTGGGGCTCAATGCCCTACTGACATGGCCCAGTCAATGCCCCAAACATAACTCAATCATGCCCAGATTAACAGATCAGTTTACAAACATGATCCAATTATATTTTTGGAATTCGTAATTATATCAAACTGCCCAACTGCAACACATATTAAATGATTTTTTTTATAGGGCACTTATTTAGATTCTTACTTAATAGACGTTGCCTTCATTTGAAGACATCTTCAAGTATTTCAGGAATCACAGGTTTAAGGGGTTGCTAGAGAGAGATAGCTTCTCTCTGCCTTAATCAAGGAGTTATATAGAATATAAATAAGCCATAACCTTGTGCAGTCCCTTTTCTCCATGGAACGCCCTTATATTGAGTTAGAAATCTGACACCCCCAAAACTTCAGAGTTAGTATTGGATGACACATGTTGCAAAACAGTCAAAAAATGTCACTTCTTTTAACCCACAAAACAGTGAACATGAGTTCCCACAGAGAACATGCCTTGGTAGTTCTATATAGTGATATACATGATACTAAAGGACTCAATAAAAAAGCACAAATGATAATAAGATAAAATGATTGCTCGGCCTTTCTATGTAAAGTTTTCAAACTATATTTCTTGAAGCCGTAGGATTCTCCTGAGGTGACTTTGGAGCCTGGACAAGAGTGGGTATGCAACAGAGCTCTGAGATCCACATGGTCTTCTACTTTAGCAAGCAGTGAATAAATGTGCACACACGCACACACACACAATTACATGTGATCTTGAAAATCATTACTCTAAAATTTCTGTTATAATCTTTTATTAAATCAGACCATCTGACAGGCTACATACCTAGATCAAATTATCTTATCCCTTAGTAGAAATGTTTCATAGAATGGTATTTCAAACATCATGCTAATAGTGTAAATCTAAGGATGTTATAACAAGTAGCACTGTGAAACTCTAATTGTTTATATGACAAACATTTTTATGGACATTAGGTACATTGTATGAATATACATAACCACATGTACATTCATATCCATATCTCTATTTTTTCCTTATGAAAAAAGGCCAGGGGTGAGTTTTTTTTAAACAGAATTAAAAATCAACAATAGTTTTTCTTCTCCAGAGCAATCTGTTTGTTTATCTGGATCCCACCCATTGGACACTATGAATCATACATTTATGTTTTTCTTTGGCTTTGATCTCTGGGAAGCAGAGAGCCAAATTTTCAGCCCACACCTAGCAAGCCCACACGAAGCACATTATGTTTAATTTTTCCCTGGCTTCAACGTACTTTTTGTAATTTGTTTTTCCTTGGCTGAATTTGTCCACTTTCTTTTTAATCATCAACCACATGAATTTAAGTAGCTGGAATAAAGCAAGATGCAGATTAATAAACACACTATTTAAATGGTTTTACATTTAATTCCTACTGATTATGAATATTTTGGAGTTTGGAAAAATAATATCTGTAGCTTGTCTTTTTCCAAATTGAGTTAGAATTGTAGTAGAGGTAGAATGATATGTATATTCTTCTAATTCTAAACTGTTAAATTACTTTCATGGATAAAAAAATAGTTATCTTTCCTTATCAGTGCATAAACTTGATATTTATGAGTCTAGCTTCAGCTAGGTTCATTGTATCTACATTTGTGTACGCATCTTTCCATCTTTCCTGAGTAAAGACAATGTTGTGACCTTTATACACTCAAATACTGGAAGGAGCTATTTTGATTCATATGGGGTTCCTGTGTGTACATGGATTTAGGACTCACATATATAAGGAGCTCATGACACTGACTATTGCAGAGCACACAGCAGTTTTGAATTGTTTTCCACATCCACATTAAATTCTCATTACCTTAACATATCTTTCTGGAAGTCAGTTTATATCACATTTTAAGGTGTAAAACCCTAACTAATTCTATGTATAAACTTTGATTAATCAATAGCTTTAAGAAAAATTTTGGAAAAAGTAATACATACATATACAGCATATGCACCATGTATGTTAATTTATAATAAACCAAGAGAGGTATATAACTTGATTCATTACCTTGATTTATTGTCTTGATTATTTCTGTATACTACAAATATATGTATATTGAATTTTTACTGTATGGAGGCTATTCTTCAAGTGGCTTTTGGCTTGGGTTATCATGTTCTAGGGAGTTTTTGTGTTATCAAGGGATTGGCAGAAACAGAATTCAAGCCTGAAATTACTTCATGATAGAAATATGTATCCTGCATTGTCTAGAGCTTGACTTGGGTCATGTGGGCATATCAGATTAAGGATTAGAAACAGCAAATACTAATAGCCCCATCAATGTAGAAAGTCAGAAAAATAATGTCTTGTGACACAGTTTGATCAGGAACCAGGATAGTAATCCATGGAGCTGAAAGTGTGAGGGTTCAAATGTGCTTGGTAAATAATATAGAATGAGTTGTAACTGAGGAAACTGATTCACCTCATGAAGTACAAATATGCTCGTATATATTTTTACCTGCTGATTAATTACTCAAGCGCCTTTATGCCCTTTGGACAAGGAGGTCCTTGTCCATTTATCAATAAAAATCTTACCCCAATCAGTCTAATGATCCTTGGGATTAATTCAGCTCAGGTATAGGAAGGAACCACAAGGTCCAAATGGTTTCCATGAGCAATTGATTCAGCACCTGCCACATGGGCTGCTGGTGTACACTGCTTCTACAGAACTGTGGGAGCCTAGCCCATTGCTAACTGGCTGGCTCACACCAAAACAATGACTCAGTGTTGGCTATTAGCAATTGATTGCAGTGTTTTCAGTCATATTTGCAGCTATAATTCCCAAGCCATGATATTGAGTGAGATTAGCTGAACCAGGAGACATTATAGCCTTAGTCTATGTGCTATTCTCTCTTATTTACACTATCAGAGAATGACTGTCCTTCCTGAATCAATCTCTATGTTTGCCTCATACCAAGACTGAAGAAGACCAGGCATTCAGTCACATCCTTCTCCAAATCAAATACACTCTCCAAAATGCCATAGAATCATATAGATTGCATGATTAAATGGAGGCAAAAGTTTATGAGCACTCCAGAGAGGAGAAAAGTCCCTATTCAGCCATTAGTTCCATATTTGCTCTCTTCTCCATAGAAGTTTTTAAAATGTACAAATTAATGAATTGTTACCAAGTGGGCACCTGTAAAACTATTTCCCAGGTCATGACACAGAAAACTGCAAAATCCCCATACCTGCCCCTTTTCAAGCCACCACACCTTCCAAACTCTAACAGGTAACCACGATCCTGAATTTTAAGACATTCCTATCTTTTCTTGTTCATGATTTTTCCATCAAATTTGCACCTTCAAATAAACTATAGTTTTGCTTTTCTATTTTTGCATTTCATAAAATAACATCATATAATACCTATTTTTATGAGACAGATTAATTTTGCTCAGCATTATGTTTGTGAGATTTACTTATGATTTTATTTGATTTACTTATCATACAGCATTCCAAGTACAGGTTCCCATTTTATGACTACACCACAATTTTTTTTGTAGCTTTTTTAATTTTTAAAGATACTTACATTACATAAATGATACATAAAAAATATAAGGGATTCCCATATGCCCCATTCCCTAACCCTCCCTCCCATTTCCCACATTCACAACATCCTTCATTACGGTGGTACATTTGTGACAATCGATGAACATATATTGGAGCATTGCCACTAAGTGTGGATTATAGTTTACATTATAGTTTAAATCTTTCCCACACAACTTTGTAAGTTATGACAAGATATTTAATGGCCTGGATCTGTCATTACAATATTATTCAGGACAATTCCAATGTCCTGAAAATGCCACCTTATTACACCTATTTTTCCCCTCTCGCTCACCTCATAACCTCTAGTGGTCACTGCCTCCAAATCAATGATAAAAGATCTTCCATTGCTAGCATAACAATAAGTCTATAGTAGAATAACAGTCAGGCTACCCTAGTCCATTGTTCATTCCCCAATCCTGAAGATTCTGGGATGGTGATGCCCATTCCATTTCTAATTGAGAGGGGACTTACATCCCATGGGGGCAGATGGATGGGACTATCTTGCTTGCAGTTGTAGACTCTCTGTTCCTTGGGATAGTTGTAGTCCATCATCATTTCTTTGTTAGTTGTCCTCGGTGAGTCCAAATAACTGGAGAGTACGTGTTGCAACTCTGTTGAGATTTAGTGCCCAACTGGCACATGGAAAGCCCAAAGATTTAAGTCTCTTGGACATAAAAATAACAACTCTAGTACTAACTACAGGTTCAAATATAAGTAGCAGAAGAGCCATGTGTAGGAAAACCACAGCTGAGTCCAACTTTGTCACTGGGGAGCATAAATTCCAAAGTAGGACCCAATGGCAGGGTGCCAAACTTCTGAGCTGTCAGCCCTGCCTACAGTGTCTGGATGTCTCCAGAGCCCTCAGGAGCCCTGCTATTTGAGGCAATATTTACTGTGGCAATCAATGAGATCCTGATGAGATGTGCATAAATGTTACCTCTGGAATGACCTCCCAACTCACTTTGAAGTCTCTTAGCCATATAAACTTATTTGTCTTTACCCTTTCCCCCTTTTGGTCAAGGTCTTTTTCCAGTTGCATTGCTAGTTGGTACTTGATAGTAATCCCTCAGTGCCAGGAAGGCTCAACCCCAGGAATCATGTCCTATGCTGGAGGTAAGGTAATGCATTTATATACTGAATTTGGCTTAAAGAGAGGCCACATTTGGGCAACAAGCAGGCTCTCAGGAGGTAACTCTTAGGCAATCTATAATACTAGGCTAAGTTTCAATTTCAAAAGACAAGGTTCATAAGTACAGCCTTCAATATCAAGGACCCATCAATTGTCCATCCTTCTTCATTATTCCCTGTGTCTGTACTTAGGGGATTCTTGCTGTCCATTAGAGAATGTGGCAGAGCTCTCTAGGATGGGAAATGGATATCATCTTGGTTATTCTGTGAATCTCCACCCACTGTGACAATGCCCCATGAGCAATTGAACTCTTTTATATGACTTTTAGGTATGCCCCAGGTAAAACCCCTCCCATTCATCCCCCATCGCTGACACCCTGCATCAATGATCCTCCCCTGCCACAGTTGTAATCCTTCTGTGATCTAAAACTTCTTCACAAGAGGATTGTAGGAATATGGCCCAATGGGATAGACAGATAAAGCTTGCTCTTACTGAAACAACTGAGAGGGAGTCTAGGGCTGCCTTGGCAACCTTCTTAAGGGTATGGAAGACCAGGACACTGCTTCACAACTAACAGAAGAGTCGGGGACAGAGAGGAGGAAGCAGAAATAGCAAATGGTGAGTTATTGATCTTTGCGGCCTCCAGGAAGGACCCTCCCTCCCCCATCCCTGAGATATCAGGGGAGGCTAAAACATTTGGCAAATAGTTTCTGACTAAGGGGAGAACAGACTTCTTCCTCCCTGCCAGCACCTCTAGATATATATAGAGTGTGTGTGTTGGGGGGTGGGGGCGCTGCTCTAGGTCATCTAGGAGGGTGCTAGAAAGAAAAGGAAGCCAGCAAAATCTTGAGTTTCTCTTGCCCGTGGCTGGAAGTGATGCTTATACCCTGTCCTCAGGACAAACAGCGTAAGTGGAGCTGCAGGCTTCCTCTCCCAAAAGAAGTGCGGAGGCAACCTCCCTGGAGGAGAAGGGACTGAGAGGGTGGAAAGTGGTCTCTTTGTGGTTATTTTAGCCAACTGAGTCCCCCTTGGGTATTAGAAAGGACCCTGATGCATCTAGGGTAGGATAGGAAAGGGGATCTCCTCAGGCAGGCTGCCACACTGAGCAGACTTGCTAAAGAGAGGAATTACATCAGAGAGGAGACTGGGAACTCCTCAGGCAGGCTGCCAGGCCTAGCAGCCTAGGTTAAGAGAGAATTTACATCAGAAAGGAGGCAGAGATAACAGGGAGGAAATAGAGGCAGATAGGTTTCTGAAAAGTCTTGCTAGACTAAGAAGGCATATTAGCTCTGTGGAAGAGCTCCTGCCTAGAATATACAAGGTCCCTGATTCCATCCTGGCTCCTCTCTGAGAATGGATATAAGGTTATCAAGCATCCAATGAAACTTTATGACAGGGGACATATTGACATCCTCTTTGGATTAGCTTTTATTGGATCTCTTATTTTTTTACTTTCCTTATTTTACTCACTAAAGCCTGGTTTAAAACTTGCAGAAGACAGGCTGCACGGTGATTGATTGTTGAATAGCAAGAGCCTGAGAAGATCACTAGGGGTCCAAGAGAAAGTGCTGTGTTTCTGTGTTTACCTTGGCTTTTTGATCCTTTTCCTGCCTCCTTCCTTTTTTTTTTAAACAACAACAAAAAAAAACAGTAGCTGCTGTTTTGATTTCAGGTTGTTGTATTCTCCCTTCTTTTTTTCTCTGTTTGTCCATTTGTTTTTTCTCTCTTTCTTTTGCTTCCCAATTTTCTCTACCTATGATATACCCTTTCCCTCCTTCATCCTTATGTTTTCTGGTTTCTGTTGTTGTTCTTTAATACCTCCTCTTTGGGCTTGGAATTTAATTTTTCTTGTACTCATTTATCTCTCTCTCTCTTAATTTCTCTGTGTTTTATTTTCTTTTTTTAAAATTTTTTTCTTTCCTTCTCTCTTCTAATTTTTCTTTCCCCCTCTTCTCATCATTCTGGACTTTTAATTCATTCTATATTTTTCTCCATTCTGTTTCAAGTTTCATTGTTTCTATTCCACTTTTCTAATCTTATTCTTCTGTACTTCTTACTCTGGTTAATTATTCAATTGCCTATGTCTTGTATGGTCCCTCTCATACCTTTTACTATTATCACTACTATTACTCATTCTCTCTTCCTATCTCTTCCTATTACTTTGGTACTAACACTTTTTTTCAAGGGAAAATAGACAACAGTAAGGAAATAAAATAAGAGAAACAAAGTGTCAAAGTGAACCCTTACCACACTCAAAAATGACAGAGTAAAACCATAGAGCAGAGAGAGAAGACAATCGACTGAATAAACACACCAAGGTAAACACATGACTAGATACAAGCAAAAAAATAAAAACCACACAAAGAAACAGGAATCCAAGGCAAAGTCCAATGACAAAGAAAAAAAAACAAGAGGAGATTCAGGAACATGAACAACTAATCAGAGCTGTCCAAATAAATATCATGAATCAATATAATGAAGTGAAGGAAGAGATGAAGGATATTAAGAAGACACTGGGAGAACATACTGAAGAAATTTTAAACCTACATCAAAAGATCACGGATATGATGGTGATGAATGTCACAATCCAAGAAATCAAAAATACAATGGAAGCACATAACAACATATTTGAACAGGCAGAGGAAAGAATTAGTGATGTGGAAGACAGTACTTCTGAAATCAAACAGATAGATAAAAAGATAGAAAAAAATCCAGCAGGAACTTAGAGACTTGAACGACAACATGGAATGCACAAACATATGCATTAGAGGCATCCCAGAATGAGAAGAGAAGGGAAAGGGAACACAGGAGGGTTGGTGGAAATAATGGATGAAAATTTCCCAACTTTATTGAAGAAGATGGATGTATAAATCCAAGAAATGCAGTGCACTCCAAATAGTACAAATCCTAACAGGCCTACTCCAAGACACATACTTGTCAAATGTCCAATGCTCAAAACAAAGAGAATACTGAAAGCAACAAGAGAAAAGAGAACCAACACATACAAGGGAAGCTCAATATGATTGCTGATATCTCATCTGAAACAATGAGGCAAGAAGGCAGTGGTATGACATAGTTAAGGTGTTAAAGGAAAAAAACTTTGAGCCAAAAATCTCTATCCAGGAAAACTGCATTTAAAAATGAGGGAGAGTTCAAAATATTCACAGACAACAGAATCTAAGACACTATATTAATAAGAAGCCTGCATTTCAAGAAATACTAAGGGGAGTTCTGCAGTTTGAAAAAAAAAAAAAAAAGAGAGACAGAGAGTTGGAGGAGAGTGTAAAAACAGCTAAAAAGACAAAAAAGAGTAATAAAAACAATAAATGACATGCATAAACCCAAAGAAATATGGATAATCTAAGTAATATCATGATAATAATAACATTGAATGTTAATGGACTAAACTCATCATTTAAGAGACACAGATTGGCAGAATGAATAAGGAAATATGACCCATATATATGTTGTCTGCAAGAAACCCACATTAGACCCAGGGATCCAAGAACACTGAAAGTGAAGGGTTGGAAAACAATTTTACAAGCAACAATAACCAAAACAGAGGAAGGAGTAACTATGCTAACATTGGACAAAATAGACTTTAAATGCAAAGCTATTGTAAGAGACAAAGATGGCCACTATATATTAATAAAAGGAGTAATCATTCAAGAAGAAAGAGCAATCATAAACATTTATGCACCTAACCAGGGGGCCTCAAAATACATGAGGCAAACACTGGAAAAATAAAGTGAAGAAATAGATGCCTCTACAATTATAGTGGGGAACTTTAAACACCATTATCACCATTAGACAGAACATCTGGACAGAGAATCTATAAGGAAAGAAAGCCTTTGAGTAATACATTAGAGGATCTGGACCTAATAGACATATACAGAACACTACACCCAAATACAGTGGGATATACATTCTTCTCGAGTGCACATGGATCATTCTCCAAGATAGTCCACAAGCTAGGCCACAGAACAACTCTCAATGAATTCAGAAAGATTGAAATTATACAAAGTAATTTCTCTGACCACAATGGAATGAAGCTGGAAATCAGTAAGGGCCCAAGAAACAGATTAGGCACAAAGATATGGAAGTTAAACAGCACACTGTTGAACAGTGGGTCAAGGATGAAATTACAAAAGAAATCAGTAACTACCTTGAAATGAATGAAAATGACAACACAACATATCAAAACCTATGGGGTGCAACAAAAGTGGTACTAACAGGGAATTTCATAGCCATAAATGCATATATCGAAAAAGAAGAAAGCTAAAATCAAAGACCTAACTGCACACCTGGAGGAATTAGAAAAAGAAAAATGCACTTACTCCAAAGAAAGTAGAAAGAAGGAAATAACAAAGATTAGAGTAAAACTAAATGAAATAAAAAATGTGAAAGCAATAGAAAAAATAAACAAAACCAATAGCTGGTTCTTCAAGAAGATCAATAAAATTGACAAACCACTAGCTAGGCTAACAAAGAAAAAAAAGAGAAGATGCAAGTACACAAAATAATAAATGAGGAAGGGGATATCACCACTGACTCCAAAGAAATAAAGAGTATCTTAAGATGGTACTTAGAAAAATTATATTCTAACAAGATGGACAATTTAGAGGAAATGGACAAATTGCTAGAAACAGAAAAGCAATGTACATTGATGAACGAAGAAATTGGTGAGCTCAACAGACCAATCACAGGAAGTGAGATAGAATCATCATCAAAAACCTTCCACCTAAGAAGAGATTAAGACCAGATGTCTTCACAGGTGAATTTTACCAAACATTCCAGAAAGAACTAACACCAATTCTGCTTAAAA
>JAQZBX010073940.1:0-14832 GCA_029593785.1 Cabassous unicinctus
TGAGGCGCAAAGGAAGAGTCAGACAAGTTGATGCATATGAAGCAGAGGGCTGCAGCTCACTCAGGCAAAACAGCCCTGAGATCACTGTGACCCTTTCTTTTATTTAGCTTACAACAGTGCATAAATTCTCCCCCCTAACCTTGCTCTCCCACTGTGTTTCTCTTACTACAGCAAGAGCACTGCCTTCTCTGGCAGTCTACCAAGGGGCATAAGTATAAACATTGTTTCTAGCCCTAAATGCCTTAGTCTATCTAATATGTCAGCTTGGTGCACAAGAGCGCTACCTGTTTGTGAGTTCCCAGACAATCTTTCTTGGGAATTCAGAGGAAATTCAGACAATAACATCTGTGTGGTGAGTTCATTTCGCTCTGCCTCCTCCCACTGATATCTGCAGTATGCAGTGTCCTTGGAGACATTTACTAATGTGTCTCTGCCAGCAAGCATGCTTTTTGAATGCTTAGCCCTTTATACTCTGACTCTCAGCATCTTCTCCAACAGAAGTCCTATAAGCAACTCCAACACCAGTGGTGAGCTGGTTTCTGAACAAATTCCCCTAGCCCTGACCCACAGAAGGGTTAATTCAGGATACACAAGCAGGCTGCATTGTTTAGCACAAGCAAAACTTTAGAAGCCCTGTGGAGGAGATATTCTAGGATTTTATAGGGTTCAGAGAGAGAGAAAAAATTATGCTGCATATCCAAGGCAAAGGCAAATGTCTTCTCCTATATCTGCTGCTGTCAAGAATATTCTCCAGAAGCCTTTAATGTATATTATGTTGGACACGAGACAAACTGCAACCTCATAATTTTGCTGAAAATGATGAAAAGTATGAATGTGGGTCCTTTCTGTGTCCAGTAGCATCACTTGGATAAAGGAATGGAAACTCTGTTGCCTGTAAAATATATGAAGGGGGAAAAAAGATCAAAAGGAATAATCCTTTATCAATGTATAGTTGACCTCCTTGAACTGGGGAACTCTTTCTGGATTTAAAAATCTGATTCTTTAATCCTGTCATAGTGCTACATTGTTTATAATTTATCCCCATATAAGTAATTATTTCCTTGTCCATGCTTGAAATGCAAATATATTCAACCCTGAACATATTAAAGGTAAAATAGAATAAATGACCTTTATTCATTATGGCATTCTCAGTTCTAGCTGAAAAAAGAAGATCTCTTTTTGTTGGCCTAAAGTTTATATGGCAGAATATCCTGGATCAAAATAATAATGCCATTTATCCTTTTATCTGATGCTTCTAAGAGATTGATGGGCTTCATAAATGTAGCTGTCTTCATGTTTCAGTCACATTTTCACTGTTTTTTTTGACAGTTATTACATACATTAATTTTCTAATGGTAATTTCAAAATAATAACCACATGGAAAATGTAAGTCTTGTTTTTTCCATCAGAGAAGAAGAAACTGGGAAGTATCTTGAGAACTACAAATCAGAGTATGAAAGACTCTTTGGATGTCATTCAAGGGGTGGGGTAGAAATCGGTGCATGAGTGTTAAATTGGATAAGAACTATAATAGGGTTATAGTTAAGGGGACTTTTCTGTGCAGAATTTCTCTGATTCAGAAAGAGAAGTGTGGTAGCCTTATCATAATACTTAGGAAGCAACAAATACATAGATGCAAAACAGGATCTTGAATTCTTGGCTGACTCTCCCAAAATAAACCCATGAATAATGTAGGAGAAAAGGTTTATTGAGGCAGATAGTTTGAAACTCAAATAACTTGGACGTAAACATTGGCTCTATTAGCAGAACACTCTACAAAGGCCTGAATTTATTTCTCTGAGGTGAAGCCAGTTAGCTCAGCTCTGTTCCATGGCTGTAGTCCTTAAACTTACCTAAACTTACCTAGCTATATTACAAATTCCTGCTGTTGGCCCCAAGGGAACTGGATCAAAAACCAAATAAATTGGCCCCAAACCACTCACACCAATGGAAAAATAACCCAACGTGTGTTCCTTCTCCACAAATGAAGGTTAGTACTTTATTAGTAATGACAACATCAGTTGCCTTAGAAGAAGCTGTTTTAGGGTATGCATGGTTCTTAAAATCATTGTTAAAAGTCCTGAATGAGACACAGAGAATTCTGGGAACAAGTATGACAAAATATTTTTGAAATTTGCTGGTATTATTCTTGTCCATTGTTTTTCAATCACTTTTCAAGTGTACAATTAAGTGGCATTAATTATATTCACAGTATTAGGCTAGGATCACCATTTTCCATTACCCAAACTTTTTCATAAAGGCCTTAGACACACCCAGACCATTACATTCTGGTTTTTGGCAATTTGTTTCATTTTGCTTCATTAGTTTTCTTTTTTTTTTTAAAAAAAAAAAGTTAGTATTGTCAAAGTAACATACGGATATAGCTAAAACATAAAATCAAAAAAGTAATCTCTTTATTCATATCCTTTCACTCCCTAGTCCTATTTGAAATTATTTCTGCTATTTGGGAATTTACCTCCATATTTCTAAATGATACATTATGCTGCAATATCTTGATTTATCATCTTTATACGTTGTCTATTAACTTCTGGTAATGGACAATGAGGAATTAAGCTCTAATTTCTCTCATACATAAACATTCACTTCTTCCATTATTTTTTAATAATCATGCCTATGTAAATAATGTTCACTGATGAACTAAGTGGTCTACTATTTTTCTATTTCTTTCTTCTTAAAACTTTTTTTATTTTCATTTGCCTTGTTTGCTATTTTACCTAAAACAAACTTTCACCCCAAATTTCCCTCCAGAATTGTCATATACACAATGATTTTGTTTTTCACAAAACTCAAATACTTGGGAAACATTGCAAAAACCTTACCAATTGCCTTTTTCCTTATAAACCTCTTTCTCACAGCCTTTAACCTCCCATGCCAGTTTAGAACGGCTGCTGTTTGTTCTCTAGGCCTGGGGCACAATTGTTCTATAACTTGCTTTCATATTTCTTCTATGTTGGACCACTTATTTCCCAGGTCCCATTATCTCTCTGGATTTACCCCCTCACTTTGATGAAGCAAATGCCATTTGAGAAAAGTTACATGGAAAGTAAAGTTTTTGAGTCCTATTTATAATCTTTATCTTTTTAAGGGTTTCTCTCAAGTTGGCAAATCATTTGGAAATTATCTGTTATATAAGAATAATACACTGAAAAGCTGATTAGAAATTCTGTGTGTATGTCAGGTGAGGGGTTGAGGCTTATTGACTGGTGGACTTGCTTGAATGGTGATAGGGCAGGAGATGGCTTCTTCTTAGGGACACCCCAAATGTCAGAGGTATTTTCTCTAGGTATCTTACTTTCTCCAAGAATAGGTATCCACTATCTTGTCCTGAGCCAAGTAGTAATGTTGTGTACCTGGATATAACTAGGAATAGGGCAGGGGAAAGGAGTAAGGGTCCCACTGCTCAATATGAGATTTTTACTTAATCTGCTTGTTCTTAGCCCCATGCTTTACCCCATGTTACAGTATAGTTCTTGAGTCTGGAGGCTCCTGGGGACAATTTTTCCAGACACTAAACTCCTGTGGGAGAAGGAGGGATACTCACCACATACATGGATCAAAAGAGGGACCCTCATGAGCCCGACGGTCTATTTATCATCTTCTAACCAATCTCCCTGTTTTCAGTTCCATGCCTCTTTCCTACCTCTGCAGTATCTGGTGCCTCTAAGCACTGAGCCTCAGGTTCTTCAGGACTAACACTGCTCTTTCCCTCTGCAGGAACTTAAGTTATGAATTCCTGTATTCTGCTGAATCAATTTACTCTTTTCTTTCAGCTGTTCTTTTCCTTAAAATCTATTGAAATATTTTGTCTTTTGTCATCTTTCTTATTCTCTTAGACCCTGTTGGTTAACATGTTTATTATTCCTATCCTGACATTATAATAAAGGTTTGGGAGGAAAACAAATAAACTCATGTGTTCAATTTCCCATATTTAACTAGAAGTCTGTGTATCCATTACTTTTCTATAAGCAAGGCAGGTTGTACATTCTTCTCTTCTTGTCTATGATTAAAGTTGTTTTAGTATGGTTTTAACTGAAAGGATATGAGAACGAAGTTAAAGTAGCCTGAAATGAATAGTAGTTCTTGACTCCAATTCAGCAATACTTCCTAGGATCCTATAGTAAATACTTTTATTTTTCTAGATTTCAGAGGACATTATAAATACCATCCAGAGACTACTACTAATAATATAAAATATAAATAATATCAGTATAACATTTAGAAGGTTACCTTTCAAACATTTTGTGTTATAGACATTCTAGTAAAAGAATTATATAGAGGAAGAAGGTTAAATTCTATAAAAGCAAATCTAGCCATTTATATGAGAATTTTTCATCTAACCTGTGTTTATTGTGGAAATCCAAACATAAGATAAGCATATATAGTTTCAAGTTCCACTAAAAAGTTTCATGCAGTTCTGTGGTCTAAGTCATTTATTTAGAAATAACCCTGCCAGCAAGAAGATATGCAGTCTCCATTGTTTCTTACTTATTTTATTGAGAAAGATCTATGGCAGGAAGTTGTATTTCTTTTTTAAAAAAGTGAAGGAGAAACACTATATAATTACTTTTCCAGAATTTATTATTCTGACAAATGCTTTAAAATATTATAAAAGAAAAATAAAATTCTTCTAAAGAAGCTGTGGTAGACAGAATATTCCCCCACCAAAAGATGTACATGTCTTAATTCCTCAAGCCTGTGAATATGTTATGTAACTTAGCAAGGGGGAATTAAGGTTGCAGAAGAAAGTAAGATTGTTAAACAGATGACTTTGAAATGGGGAGATGATCCTGGATTATCTGGGTGAGCAAAATGTAGTTGCAAAGGTCCTTGAATGGGGAAGAGAGATACAGAAGAGAAGGTCTCCAGTAGCCATTGCTGACTTCAGACATGGAAACCATGAACCAAGGAATGTCACCAGCCTCTAGAAGCTGTAAAAGACAAAGAACTGTATTCTCTCCTGGAGCCTTAAAAAATGAGTGGAGGAGAATTGTGGGAAGATGGCAAAGGACTAACAGGCAGAGCACAAAACTCTCACAAAAACAGCAGAAAAAGAGCCAAAAACTTACTGAGTGATCTGCTTTGGGGGTCAGCAGACCAGAACACTGCTACACAACTCCCAGGAGGGTGAGGGACAGAGAGATGAAGAATCCAACACAACAAACATGAGCTACCAAGCCCCAACTGTGGCCATAAGGGCTCCCCTCCCTCACCTCCAAGAGGAATAGACATCTTTCTCCCTGTCAGCTGTTTCAGGGGAAAGGGCAGGGGATTTGGGGGTGTATCTTCACTGAATTCGGCCAGCAAAGCCTGCTTGGAATTCCTGATCTGGAGATTCAACAAAGGAACAAAGGGAAGCACTGACTAAAACAACTCCGTGCAACGGTATACTGAAAAGCGCCATCTGCTGGCTGGTTTGGAAATTGCATTAACAAAAACCGTTCTTGAAACTCACTGTATCCTACCCCTGGGAGAAAATCTGGACCCACTAGGGAGTCTCTGGCCCAATTTTGGTATCTTAACCTGGACAGTTTTAAAGACTTAGAATAAGTTGAACCAAATATCAAAGAAGAGCTGTAGAAAAAAGTAGGTAAGAGAGAAAAATTGGATGCCAGAGGAAATTCATTGACATATTCAGATGCCTAAACATCAGCAAAAAATTACAAGCCATATTAAGAAATGGGAAGAGATAGCCCAGCCAAAGGAACTAACCAAATATCCTGAGAAGATACAGTATTTAAGACAATTAATCAATGATAATCACACAAGTCTCCTAAATCAATGCAAAGAATTGAAAGAAAATAAGACCAAAGAGAAAAAGGATATTAAGAAGACACTGGGTGAGCATAAAGAACAATTTGAAAGACTGCAAAGAAAAGTAACCGACCTCATGGGAAAGAAAGACACAATGGATGATATTAAAAATATATTAGAGGCACATAAGAGCAGATTTGAATTCCTTGAAGACAGAATTAATGATTTTGAAGACAGAATATATGAACTGGAAAAAAACAGGAAAAAAGAAAGAGAAGAGAATGTAAAAAATGGAACAGAGTATCAGGGAATTGAATGACAATGTGAAATGCACAAACATTCGCATTATCAGTGACCCAGAAGGAGAAGAGAATGGAAAAGGGGCAGAAAGAATATTTGAGGAAATAATGACTGAGAACTTCCTAACCCTTATGAAAGACATAAATATCAATATCCAAGAGGGAAACACACCCCAAAGAGAATAAATCTAAATAGACTTACTCCAAAACACCTACTATTCAGAATGACAAATATCAGAGATAAAGAGAGGACTCTGAAAGCAGCAAGAGAAAAGCAAAGCATCACATACAAGGGAAACTTGATGAGATTAGTGCCGACCTCTCATCAGAAACCATGGAGGCAAGAATAAAGTGGCATGATGTATTTAAGGAACTAAAAAAGTAAAACAGCCAACGAAGAATTCTTTCTCTGGCAAAACTTTCCTTCAAAAATGAGTGTGATTTCAAAGTATTCACAAACAAACAAAAGCTGATAGAATATGTTACCAAAAGACCAGAATTATAAGAGACACTAAAAGGTGTTCTGCAGCCTGAAAGGAAAAAAAAGCAAGGGTTAGAGACTGAAATAGTCATCAAATCCTCCCAAAGATGAAAAGCCCAGGACTAGATGGTTTCAAAATTTAATTTTGCCAATCATTTAAAGATGATCAAATACAAATCTTGCTCAAGCTCTTCCAAAAAGTTAAACAGGAAAGAATGCTACCAAACTCATTCTATGACGCCAACATCACCCTAATAACAAAACCAGATAAAGATGCTACAAAGCAAGAAAATTATAGACCAATATTTCTAATGAATATAGACGCAAAAATCCTCAACCAAATATCTGCAAACAGAATCCAAAAGCAAATTAAAATAATTATACACCATGATCACGTGGGCTTTATCCCAGATATTGAAGGGTGGTTCAACAAAAGAAAATCAATTGGTGTAATAAACCACATTGATAAATTGGAAAAGAAAAATCACATGATCCTCTCAATTGATGCAGAAAAGGCATTTGACAAAATATAGCACCCTTTCTTGATAAAAACACTCCAAAGATAGGAATAGAAGGAACCTTTCTGAATATGGTAAAGTGCATATATGAAAAATCTACAGCTGGCATAGCAATCAATGTGAAAGACTGAAAGCTTTCCCACTGAGATCAGGAACAAGACAAGGATGCCCACTGTCACCATTGTTATTCCATATTGTGCTAGAGTTCTAGATAGAGCATTTAGGCTAGATGAAGAAATAAAAGGCACCCAAATAGGAAAGGAAGAAGTAAGACTTTCATTATTCTCTGATGATATAATCCTATATTTAGAAATTCCTGAAAAATCCACAAGAACGCTACTACAGATAATAGATGAGTTCAGCAAAGTGGTGGGATACAAGATTAATATGCAAAACACAACTGCGTTTCTATATATGAATGATGTGCAATTTGAAGAGGAAATCAGAAAAAAATTCAACTTACAATAGCAAGTAAAGCAATCATATATTTAGAAATAAACTTTACCAAGAACATAAAGGACCTGTATGCAGAAAACTACAAAACAATGCTAAAAGAAACTGAAAAATAAATAAATGGAAGGACATTCCGTGTTCATGGATTGGAAGACTAAATATCATTAAGAAATGACCGGAGCCATGCTGACACATTGATTGTAGTCTAGTGAGACCTGAGTCAGACTCTTCACCGCCAGAACTTTAAGATAATAAATTTTGTTGTTTTAAGCCTCAAATTTTGTGGCAATTTGTTATAGCAGCTATAAGAAGCTATGTACTGAAACTTCTCTTTATACATTCATGATACTTATTGAACACTTAGTAGTACAAAAGCACTATGGAAATATTATGGGGGCTGAAAAAATGAAACATATGTAAATATTATGGGGGCTAAAAAATAAAACATATGAGGATCTTACCGTCTAAAATAGTAAATGAGATATTGCATTTTTTCAGGGGTTATACAAATTGATGGGTAGAGCTTCTTTCTTTCTCTCTCCCTCTCTTTCATACATGCATACATTCACATAGTACATTCTTGATTTATTAGGCCAAGTGTACACAGTTTATCAGAATCAAGGTGCTTACCAGAGCAGGAGCAGAAGCAGCATTATTCCTTTCTTCCTTAGAGCTCCTAATTTGGAGTACACAGCGGAAGGTGACACTACTTGAGTTTGGCAGGGTCTTCCTAGGTGCAGAAAACCTGATTTTGTGCTGTATTTTATCCTTTCTATATTCATAGCTTATATCTGTCCAGGAAGAACTAAACAATGTACTTACATCAAAGGATTATTTATAAACATGAGGTTATCCTGCTTCTTGAATCAAACTTAGCACCATGAGGTCACATCTCACCCAGGGTGTAAAATCAGAGTCAGCAATTTTTCTTCCTTGAACTCTGCAGTATTACAGAAAACCCATTTCCTCATGGATATTTATGTGAATGACTTATTTGCATTATATATAGGGTAGAAATTGATAAAAGAAATATGTATTCACATGCAGAAACACATATATGACATATGGTTTTAGATACTTCTAAACAAATGTTACTAAGGATGATTAATTATGAATTGGTGATAAGGTGATTAATGTGTTCTCTTGAGCAAAAAGATAGAAAGCAACTTTCGGAATAACTCTGGACTTCAAAGTCTCAGGGAAAAGAAATGTTATAAGTAGGAAACAATGTTTCATTGATTAAGGAAAAAAGAGACAGTGACAGAAACTGCAAACGTTGGGTCATGTTTATAATTTTTCTTTTTCTCTCTTTTTGGCTTGCAACAAGGGATAGATAAAATCGTAGGAAAAGACTAGAAAATTATAAAGGCCTGACAATTATAGAATAGGGAAATCAGAATTCCATTAAACAGTAGTTAATGGTTGAGTTTATTGTTACAACCACAGTCATTCAATTAAACAATGATCTATTTGGTACCTACTATATGCTCAAAAGTTTCTATGAGGATACAAAGGTGAATAAGATCCAGTTCTTGTCATCATGTATTTTTCAGCCTAGCATTTTGGTGTAAATACCCATAAACTGAAATGCAAGGCCGGATGCAAGAGCTATTAGACACAAGCACAGGACCAAGTTATTCAAAGAGAGAGAATTCATTTGGTGTAGTCGGGGGTGGGGGGAGAGAAAAGCCTCCATGAAGGAGAAAGTATTCAAATGGAACTAGAAAAATGAGTGGAAGTTCAATAAGAAAAAGTGGTTGAGGAGCAGCATACACAAAACGTATAGCAATGGCAAAGTGTGAACTTTTGGAAAATCAGTATTAGTTTGATCATACTTTCAGTCAACAAATGTTTGTTGAGTACCTACTATATGTAGTATGCAATGAAATATTATTGGGACACAATGACAAATGAGACATACAGTCCCCAAGGCAACATTGGTCCTAAAACTCTGAGTATAGGTAACTAGGAGAATGGTTGTACCAGTAACAGACATTATAAAGTTGAGAGAAAGAATAAGTTATGTGAGAAGATGGTGGTCTCCATTGTGGACACCTTGTACCTGTACACCTTTAAAAAATCAACATCATTGAGGGATAATTTAACTAAAATAAACTGAAGCCAGTTTATGTATAGAATTTGATGAATTTTGACAAATGTATACACCTATGGTACCACAATACCATTCAAGAAACAGGACGTTTCTATCACCCCAAAAAGTGCTCTGTGTCACTACCCAGTCAATTCCTACTTCTGTACCTGGTCCTAGACAACCAATGATATGTTTTCTTTCACTGAATATTAGATTTGCCTTTTCTTAGAATTCCATATATATTGTATCTAGGTACTATTATTTCTTTTAATCTTGCTATAAGTTGGATATCACTTTAAAATGATTAATAATTAGCAATTGCATATATTATTTACTTTAATAAAGGATGATTTCTTAGAGAAAACAGATGTTTCTTGGATTATGTACTCTCTCAGCTGAACAAAGCTGGGGAAAATCTAGCTGTTAGACTAACCAGCTACAACACCAGGTTTATCTCTGTGTAGACCCAGTACTTCTTAGGAAAAATTCAACCTCTATGGAACCAGCCTAGTAAACTTAACCCTATGATACCAACTAAGTAGCAAAAGTAGATTATCCCATACCTTGATACTATTTGAACAAATTCTCTTAGATCAGAGAAGTTGATAGGGCTAGTCTCTTTTATCCCTACTCCCAGGAAAGTTTTTACATGTTGGGTTCTTTGGGAAGCTAATTCTAAGGTGGACTTTAGTGTTAGGAGTACTGCTTTAGTTTGCTAATAGCTGCCAAAAGCAATATACCAGAAATAGGTTGGCTTTTACAACGGCGGCTTATTGGCTTGCAAGCTTACAGATCTGAGGCTGAGAAAAGAGTACAAATTAAGGCATCAGGTGATTCTTTCTCCCCAAAGACTGGCGACGGGTTATCCTAGACTTCTCTGTCACATGGGGAGGCACATGGCAGCATCTGCCAGTCTCTGCCTTCTCCTCTGGGCTCTGTTGCTTTCAGCTTCTGGCTGCTCCATCTGTTTATTACTCAGCTTCTGTGGATTCATTTCTGAGCTCCTGTGTTTTTACTCTGTCTCTGTGGCTCCCTCTCTTATTCATCCTGTTTAGAAAGGACTCCAATAAGAGGATTAAGACCCTCCCTGGACTATCCCTTACTGAAGTAATCTAATCAAAAATTCCCTTCAACAATAAGTTCACACCCACAGCAATGTATTATCTCTGAGGACATGATCTTTTCTGGCATCCATAAAAGCCTCGGGATTAATACCTTTGGAAGAAAGCAAAAAAAGCAGTAGACAGAAGTAAAAGGTGAGGCACAAATAATCTCAACTGACTACACAGGAAGCTCTGGAGCTAGAATGCTTTATGAATTTTACTAAATTGGGCCAAAATGGCGAGGCCATTTCTTTATACTCCCATATCCATTATTAGATATGGGCTGCCTGCACAATTAAGAGTGTGACCTTGAAGGAGGTGGCTTTCTGCAGTTAAGGCAATCCCTGAAGGGTTGGCAGTGAAACCTGTTTGTCAGTGGAATTCCCAGCAGCTAGACCAACAAGTCCTAAAGGAGAATCTGTGGTATACAACATTGTCTGCTACAGGGGTGGAGGAGAAAAATATATTTCTACCTGAGTAGAAAAGTTTCATCAATTTTCTGGTGAGTAAAATTATGGAAAGATAGAGTGGATGTCACTTGAACCTTTAGAAAAGGGAAGAGAGCAAGAAAGTTCTATATGGTCTGACTTTAAGGGGAAGAGTTCAACCAATTATTGCTTCATGTTAAATTTATCTAACAGTCAGTGAAAAACAAACCAAAATATTTGCTTAGAGTTGCAGGCTCATTTTCCTTTAAATCTTACTGGAAATTGTGTATTACCTAATAGCTTTAGTCTTTGCAATTTGTTCATGTTTATGACTGAAGTTACTTTTAGAAAAATCTGTGGAAAAGTTCAGATGTATAATATATCTCTTCTTCAATAGCAGATTTAAGTGGATGAAGGTGCAGAGGCAGAATCACATCCTGGGCCTCTTCTGAACAATAAAATTGTTATCCTTGAAGCTGCATGATGCAATCTACTCCATTGTTAATGACAGCTTCCCAAGGAGCCTGTTTTGATTTCTTTTTATTCTTTACATATATGTTCTGCTCTGTGATAATTGATTCTACTCTGACGGAAGCTCCCATCGAAGAAAGAAGTTTTTGATTTAAGCATATATCTGCTTTTGATAACAGAGATGTCATTTCAATATATCTTTCCCAAATGGTCAAGACACAACATTCTGAATTGAACGGAGGAGAGTAAATACATAAGAGTACACTAAAATCATTCTGTTACAAACATGTATTTACTGCATTTCTAATGGATCTCCTGTTTTCAGGGTGACTGGACAATGGTAATATATGCAAAGGAATTGTTCATACTGAGACAAACACTTTGGTAGCACAGCAGTGAAACAAGACTGAGCCTCTGCCCTTGTTGGGCCAAGAGTTTTGGAAGGACTATGAGATTGCTGCATAGGGGTGAAGGTCACTTAACTTTTTGGAACCTCACTGTCTTATTTTGCTACAGAGCTGCTGATACAAAGTACCAGAATGGTTTGGCTTTTATAATGGGAATTTTATTTAGGCTAAAATCTTACAGTTCAATCTCCAAATCAATACAACAGCAGAAATGCTTTCTCACTAAAGTCAGCTACTGGAGATCCTGGGGTCCCACCACGTGGTGCAGCAAGATGGTGGCCCATCTCTGCTGATGTCCCTGCCTTCTTGTATGTGCTCAACATCTCCCAGATCCCAGCTGTGGGTGACCAGGCATAGGGCTTGTGTCTTTCCGGGACTCCTCTCTCAGTCTCAGCTGTTCAGCTTTCTTCCTGAGTTCAGCTGTGGGTTCCTTGGTCCCAGCCTCTCTGGGGCCTCTTTTGTGCCTCTTTGTTCTGCTGATTCCAGACTCCAGACCTCTCTCAGCCTCTCGGGGCTTCTTTGTTTTCCTGCAGTCCTCTCTCTCACATGGCAGGATCGATATAGCAGCTTCTTTTCTCTGTGTCTCTCTCTGTCTCCATTTATGTAAGACCCAGCATGAGGGCAGAAACTCAACCTGAGTCTTACCTCACAGATGTAGTACAATCTAAAGCAATTTAATCAAGTGTTCTAAAGTGAATCTAATGCAATCAAAGTGTACCACCCCACAGGAAAAGATTCGTTTAAGAACATAATATTTTGGGATTCAAAAAGTAATTTCAAACTGTCACAACCACTGTCCTCATCTCTGAAATGGAGCTTGGAATGGTCTTCCTTCATAAGGTTGTAGAGAGACTTAAGTCACTGAAAGTGAAAGAAAAGTTAAAAACTATGAAGGGCTATATAAAATATTTAGTAATATAATCATGTGAACAGGCTATTATCCTCCACTCTTATTTTTCAGTCTGTATTGTCTTAGAAGAGTTTCCCAGGCCAGACAGAACCATGGTAAATGCCTGTCCCGTTATCTGCTGCAATGATATATGTCCTAACTCCAATACATTTGCCTACCTCTCTGCCTCTTGGTTATAGGCATTATTTCTAGAGTAAGCTTATTTTTGCTATATTGACCTATTGGAAAAATACATGCTTAGCCTGGAGTATCATGGCACCTGAACAGCCACACTGGGCTCTTTCTGCCAACCCCCTGAGCAGTCTGTGTTTCAGCAGACTGCAATTGCTCCCAAAGCAAACCTTGTTAGGCTTTTCAGTTGAGGTCTTCCAAGTGCTATGTTCAGCGGCAAACTAAAAGCTTTTAGAAATCTATATGTGGATAACTTTAACTGAAAATTTTGCTGAATGCAAATGCATTCACATTACAATAAGGGAAAAAAGACCAGTTTACAGCTTACAGCTTTTAGAAGAAGGGGCAGTGGGTTTTTATAATTGATTGCTTAGGCTAACACAATTTGTACTGTTTTTCTCTCAATTGAAATTGTGACAGATTTCAGCTATGTTTGAAACACCAGAGAAATTTTTCTTTTGTCCCTTGAAGGGGAGTGGTTAATTGAGTTTGGTTATTTGTCTGCAAAACTGGCTTGCTATATGGAAAACTGTCTCCCTAGATGCATGAAACAGCTTCATTTTTAAAAGACAGGCCCTGGACCATGGCTACATTCTGCAATTATGAATTGAACAATATTTATCAGCAATAAAAATGTAGTTTCTCTTTGGGAACATTCTGGCTGATTTGCAGCTGTTTATCATTATTTCTAAATAAAAAGCTATGAATGGCTTATGACAAGGGCTACACAAGTATTATTTAAACAAACAAACAAACAAAATATTTGAAGGATCCTGATTACATTTCTCAAAGAAGTGTTATTTTAGTTAGTTAGAAAAATAATTAGGAGCTCTGGTCTCCCCCAATGACCTGCACCTGGGAAAGTTACAACAGCTCTCTGGAAGGAACTTGCTTAAAGTATTGCTGCTCCAAGATTAGATGGGAGATGGAAGGAGCAAAAGTTACCAGGATGGCCTCCTGTTAACTTGCCTATTCTCAACTGGAACCTAATGAGTAAACTGGAGGAAAATTGATGTGCCTCTTTTTCCCATGTGTGACTACAGTAGAATCTTGAGAAGTGATACATAAAGAAGATATGGGGAGGTTTTAAGAGCTTTTTGGAGGATAAAATCAGTGTCATGGAGGATACTTCCGAGAAGTGGAGCCTAATTGTCCTCCATTTCTTTAGGGATCTAGAAAGAGAAATGGACTCATTTTGGAGGAAAAGTCATAAAGTGCTACCATATCCTATGGACCATCCCCTGGAATAAATGATCACTCATTGCTTTAGAGAAATACAGTTCATCACACTATTTTCATGTTTTAAATGCATTAATTTGATGATGTGACATTTTGATATAATGTGAAAAATATTCTTTTTTATTTTTAATAAGGTATTCTCATCTAAAACCCTAAATCAGTAATGATTCTGAAATAGCAACTAATATCACTCTTAAGAGCCATTTATAAAACTCAGAGTTAGGAGTCTGGGATATATATTCTTTGAGTATACACCTAAGTTGACCTTTCGTCTTTTAATAAAATAATGGAGAAAAGTAATGAAAATATGGCTACAAAGGATGGAGAAGTTCATTCTGTAATCTCAGAATAGGCTGTGTGTATATGGCAGGATATAAATTAAGTACCCAGATCCAAAATCTCTTTAATAGGTATGAGTTGAGAATTGCTTAGTGAAGCAGAATCTTTAGCAACCTTCCTTAGTACAGTGATGAAATACACCAAAAAAA
>JAQZBX010073941.1:0-14838 GCA_029593785.1 Cabassous unicinctus
GGGGGCTCTGGGTCTGTAAACTGTCTCAAGTCTGGGAATTGATTAAGATGTCATGACTCTGTTTCTGTAATTTAAGTTAGGCTTTTGGTCTCTGACTTAGAATTCTTCTGCTTATGCAGAACAAATAGGTTTTTAGAAGACTGCCCATCTATTTTACTTCTAGATACCCCATGATCTATTAGCCAACACCATAGGTCTATGTGATTCACACTATTTTTATTGCTGCTTTGAGTCTGTTTTTCATTGTGGTAGCCATGACCACCTTGTCTTTAGTGATTAAATGCTGCCACTTGACTTCTTCCTGCCTGAGATCCAATCATCTCTGAAGTGTTTAAAGATCCTAATCCTAAATCTGACCTACAGAGAAAAGCAACCACAGAGCTCTTCAGGGAAGATGGAGTTAGTCTTAAAAATTTATTCCTCACAGTCCTGGTGAAAGCTGTTTCCTCTGGACATTCCTGGGGTGAGTGGGCAGGTCTTACATGATAAATCCATTCTAACATTCCTAACTCTCTAAGCCTTTGGATACCCTCATCTACAGTATTCCAGGGCAATTCTGACATCTCAACCTCAGGAGCGGCAGCCACGTTTTGGTCCATGTTTCAGCCAGCCACCTGAACTGTTAGAGCCCTTTCTAACCCCTTGAGCTACAACACTGAATCCAGAATCTCTGCTTAGTGGTTCCATATCAATAAATTCAGCCTGATCCAACTTTATATTCCTACTGCTATTATCTTGTATCTTTAATATTCATTCCCCTGATTTCTGTCTATATAAATTGGAAAACATATGCAGTACTTTTGGAATATAGTGTACTTTCTCACGGTTCACACTTTGTACTTCACCTTTGGGGACTTGTTGTGACTTTAGTCTAGTTATAGGTCAGGATGAAAAGAAGAGTGTTGGGGGTGGGTAGTAGAAGCATTATAAGTATCTTGCAAACCAATTACCTCAGGGCATTCCATTGCAGTTTTATCTGCTGAGGCAGGATTAGTCTCTTCAGGTGGAGGTTGGATGGCAGACACCTCCAGGCAGCTAGAGGTTGGATGGTTTTCTACTCAGGGCAGGGTAGAAGTTGGGTGGTTCTCTCCTCAGGGTGGGGAGAAGATCAGGTGACTGTCTCCTCAGGGCAGACCATTACAGGTTTACCTGGCAAAGTCTCAAGAGAATTTAGGGTTTCAATGTCCCCACTGCTATGACCCACATGTCTTCATCACAATCCTCATGATTCCACTCCTTCCCAATCAATTCCTTTCCTTTAAAAGCAAACACCCTGCAAGGTTGAGATTTTAGTTTCCATTGTAACTGCTACTCACACAATGAGACTCTGAGTCTGGTTTACAGAGATCTCAAATCCAGCATATTTAGGAACATCTAGCCAACATCCTTGTATCTTTTAACACCACAAAACTCTTTCAAGGTGTTAAAAACACTCTCACCAAGGACCTTGCCTCTTATAAGCATGGAAGTAGCTGTATTCAGTGGTGATATATTGCGTACCTCTATTGACAACTCATGGCATGGACTGTCAGTGGCCTCTTGAGTATTGGAAACTGGGTCATTAGTGCCTTTGAATCTAATCAGAGTAGAGAGTCAATTGCAAAATCCTAGAAACAATTCAGAAATCACATTTTTAAGATTGTTTCTTAAGAACCACTCCCAGTACCAAGCTGTATTACTCAGGATTCTCTAGGGAAACAGAATCAACAGGGGATATCTGTAAATAATATGAGATTTTATAAAATTGTCTCACATGAATGACCATGGGGGTGGACAAGTCCAAATTCTGTAAGGCAGGATTCAAGCCAGGGGCTCTGATGAAGGTCTTCCATGAGTTCCCCAGGAGGCACTGTCTGTCTGAAGTAGGGCCGGAAATTCTCTCTCTAAATGCTGAAATCACTTCTCCTTTCAAGGCTTTCAATTGTTTAGTGAGACATCAATCATTGCTGATGGCAATCTCCTCAGTTGATTGTGGATGTAACCAGCCATCTATGCAATCAACTCACTGATGATTAAAGTCCATGGAATGCCCATGCATTACAATTTTCCCAGTAGTTGCTTGACCAAACAACTGGGCACCATTACCTGGCCAAGTTGACACATTACCCTAACCATCACACAGGCTAAAAAAAAATCCGAAAGATTTCTGTGAAACTTTATTTCTGAAAAATACTATGGTTTCTTTTAAGTGAACTTCCATTCACTTTTTCTCCCCAAAGTCCTTAGGAGATTCAAAAGCTGTTTTAGTTCAGAGGTAAAATAGAGAGGCTGCACACCTGAAAAGCAGATGACCCAGGTACAAATGAAAGGTAGAGCAGCACAGCATGAGAATAAGCATATGGCCAGAGATCAAGGCCTCAGACATGAGGAAGAAAGAGAAAAGATTATAGAGGGCATAAGGACTAATGCCTCAGGATTTCAAAGATATAGCTTTCATCATGGTTTACAAGAGAGAAAGAAGAAAGCATTGGTGTTCAAAGCATCTCAAAATCTTTGTTGCTTAAACAACCTTCCCTTCCATCCTTTTATTTGACTGCTAACAGCAGTGCATTTTCAGAATCATGGAGGGGCCTTAATATCACAAACTCAGAATAGCCACTATAAATTTCTTAGTATTTAAGAAATTGAAAATTCTCAGAGAAAAGTATTGACCTCTGCATTACTTTCTAATCTCTGGCACTTTCCATTTGATAAGCCTCTCCTGAAGACAAGGAAAATTCTGAAACAGAAGTGATAGGATATATTATCAATGAAGAAAGATGGTAGAATGAAAAGAGCTACTAAGGAAGTGTTTCTTGCATATGCAGAAATAATAATATATATCAGCCTTAAAAAGTGAAACCAAGAAGGAGGCTTTCTTCCCCCATAGGGGTATTTTAGAACATCAGGTGATGATATTCAGCTAAGATTAGACTGGGATGCATAAACTTAATGCTAACTCTGGCTACTCCTATATCCCTATCTGTTCATGTTCTTTCTTCCCTTTTGCCAATAGGATAAGTTTTGTCATGAATTTAGAATAATTGAAAAAACAGCAAGGTAATTTTTATCTGTTTCCTTCCCCAGGCCTGTGAGTAGGGAGAATTAAGCATTTTTGCATAGCATTGAGATTGTAAATAGAACTGGATGGAGTAGCTCTCTTTCACTCTTTTTTCACAGTTTTGTCAAGAAATAATTGGTACTGAGATATCGTTTACCTTTTATATCATTTAGCAGTTCAAGAAATGAAGAAAATAAATTAAGAGTATAATGAGATTCCTTGATATTTTTATGATGTAGCTCAGTTCAGCAAATAAAAGACCAGAGAGTTCTTTGCCAAATACAATGTGTACCCACCAAGTATCTTGCAACTATGATTGCTCAGAAAACATAGCCATCATGGAAAGTTGCACTAGGTTTCCAAAGTTCAGAATTCTAATTTAAATAGGATTGACATTTTCTCCAGGTTTTCTCACTCTGATTTCATTTTGTTGTAGCTTATATATAGTCCCTTAGTGGTTCTGAAATCCATTTTGTCTGTGTATTTTATCAGCAAATTTGGAAGGAGAGTCAAATGACTTTGTTTAGTTTTCCATGCATTGGTGTAAATGGGTAGAAAACAGTGGAACCAATCTTGTTAACAATTACTTAATCACACATTATTAACTAACTAACCCTGCTTTTGTAGTTGGAAAGATTTTATTGTTAGGTTTACGGTTGTGTGTCTTTCATAATTTAAGCCTTTGTTATTAAATGGTTAGGATCTTGTATTTTGTTTTGTGAATTTGTTACGTTTTTCTATGGCTGGGAATTATGTTTCTCAGAATCTCCTTCCCTGTATGATTCTAGCTTATGGTTAGGCAAGAAAAGAACTTATGCACATTTTGGAAAACGGAGTTGAAATAGAAGCCGTTGCTCTCAGAAGATTGTGGTCATCAGACACAGCATCAGCAGGCTCCAGCTTCTGCTTTGTCTTCAAAACTCTTGGCCCTGGCAACTAACAGAGGCCTCAGGCTGATTCACCAAGGTCTTGGCTGCACTTTGCTGAAATAAAGCAACTTCCAAAGACCTCTGCATAAGTTTCCCCTTTGTGGTACCACTTTGGCAGCTAGATATGCATGGCTTCTGGGATTTTCCTGAACCTCATACCTGTCCACACACACAGTTCAGTTGTTATAGTTACTGACTTTCTTTGATACTTTGACATCCCTCTAATCCAGAACTTTAGTTCCTCAGACACTTCTATATCTGTATAAGTTCAAATTCCTTCTTAAGGTAAACGGCCCTTTCCCACAATATTTTTAGTGGCTCTGGTTTCCTGACTAAACCCTGACTTATGGAGCTATTCTGATCAATTCCAAGGGAATAGACTCTTAAGACCGTTATTCTGGAATTGGTTCTTTGATCTAATTAAACAAAAACATTAATGACCCCCTTGCCAGTGGTAAGTGGGGCATTGGTGCAATGGAAAAATAGTTACAGAAATTATCTCTTTTAATTACCCAAAGTCTAAAGACTATAGAAGGGTTTGCTTTTGATGACTATCTGGCTGCTGCTATTGAACATTACAGTGGCTCAAAAGCATAAATGTCCTTTTTGTTACAGTGGGGTTGTTTGTTCATCAGTTCTGGAGAAGTTGAAGAAGAAAAGGATGAGTCCAGTGCTTTGAATTCCAAGCTCAAGTGCTTTGAATTCAAGAATAAGCAACCAGAAAGCGTCTATGATAGTTCTTCATAAAATCCTTGCCCCTAGCTGAAAACCATACCGAAATCTCTACCTGTGGGTTGCCGAATCACAGAGTAAATTAAAATTGCAGATCTGTAGAGTCTCCCACATTAAAGTTAGGAATTGACTAGGAAAGAGTAAGATCCTGAACTTGGGATTTAGGACATAAGGGTAGATTACTATAAAGTTGAAACCTTAAATTCTGACAAGGCTCCTTTGCCAGTGTGCACCTAGAGGAAGAAGGTAGCCAACTCTTGTCTGATGAACCTGTAATAACCCTTTTTAAGTAAATGCTTGGTAACTGTAGTTGTCTGAAAAATGTCTGTTTTTGTTATCTGCTGGGGGCAAAATACCAGAAATAGGATGACATTTATCACAGGAATTTATTAGGGTAAAAGCTTACAGTTTCTGAGGCTATGAAATGTCCAAATCAAGGCATCATGAGATTCTGTCTCACCAAGGTTGGCTGCGGGGGATCCTGGACTCCTGCCATGTGGCAAGGCAAAGTGGTGGCTCTGCCAGTCTCTCTCTTCCTTCTCCTCCATGCTCACTTTCTCCCCAAGCTCAGCTGTGGGTGATCAAGTACATGGCAGGACTTCATTTCTTCAGCTTTGAGCTGCTCCGTGGCCGTGGCCTCTCAGGGACCTCTTTCTGTGCCTCTGTGCTCCACTTTTTCTAGTTTCTGGCCTCTCTCAACCTCTTGGGGTTTCTCTTTCTTCGAATGCAGGAGATCCTGGAGTCCACTCTCACATGTCAGGATAAAAAATGGCAGCTCTCTTTCTCTCTGTTTCTTCTTTCAGTTTTCAGTTTATATACGATTCTAGCAAGAGGGCAGAGACCTGACCTGGGTCATGCCTCACTGATGTATTCTAATCAGAGGCCCTAAATTAATCTAATCAGAATTTCCTTTAACTGAATCTAATGCAGGCAAAGGGTCCCACACCCACAGGAATGGATTAATTCAAGGAACATGATCTATTCTGGGATTCACAAAACTTAAACTATCACAATGTCCCTCAGATATATCAGGTCCTAATCTCTATAAGTTTTACTTTATTTGAAAAAAGAATCTTTGCAGATATGATTAATTTAAGGATATTGAGATGAGGAGATAATCCTGGTTTATTCCAGTGGACCATATGTGCCATGGACAAGGAAGCAGAGGGAGGCACAGGCTGAGGAATCGCCTTTCCATATTGAGTTGTCCAAGAGAGGAACTTGATGAGATTCAGAAGAAAGAAGTGAAGTGAATGCCATTACTCTCAGAAGGTTGTGGCAGCCAGAAAAATTCATATAAATGTCTTGCAGGCTTCAGAGTCTAGATCATCCTTCCCCACTTCTCGTCTACACAGGGTCTCAAGCATAGAGTGAAATTTCTACAGAGTTGACCACTTCCAAAGACCTCTTGCTGAGCTGTCTTCTTTCAGGACCACTTCAGCAGACAGAAGAGCACGAGTTTAGGAATTTTCCTGCAAACTCTGACCTGCTCAACCAAACCAGTGCTCGGAATGTGATGGCAAGTGACTTTCTCTGATTCTTCAACTCCTGTCTTCTTGACATGACTTCCTCAACTCTAATTTCCTTTTTCGCCATAAGAGTTTTAGTGTTCTCTTTTCCTGACTGCACATTGGCTGATGCTATTACTATTTTTAAGAATCTAGTTCATAATACTGATTCATAAAACTGTTGCAGTCTGAGACAGCTTCTATATAGCCCACCATTATCACATCTTCATGCAATGCCATGGATAATAAAACTTTGTCCTAAAAGTGGTCACCAACTAAAAACGTGTTTTTCAGTAAGTAAAAAAAAAAAAAATCAATAATGCAAATTATATTTATGCTTTTATAGATTAATTACAATTTTCTCAGTGATTTCTTGTAAATAACTATCATTAGCACTTGATTGACACATGTAACTCTACTAATAAGCCTTTTACTACACTTACAACTGTTGGTTTTGCTATGATTTCAGATACGTTTCCTAGTGATGTACGATGGCTAGGCTAATGTGTCAGCTCAGCCAGGTAATTGTGTCCTGGTGTTAGTCCAGCAAGCACTGGGCTAATTGTAATACAAGAGCATTTATGGACTTCGATCACCAGTGAGTTTACTTCATGGCTGGCTGATTACATCTGCATCAGTCAGGGAGATTGCATCAGCAATGGGTGACACTTTTATCCAATTACTTGAATGCCTTAAAAGGGGAAGTGATTTCAGCATTCAGAGAGAATTTTCCAGCTCGTCTTTGGACAGCCAACTTCTCCCAGAAACTCATAAAGGACCTTTCATCGGACTTTCTTTGGAGCCCCTGGCTTGCAGCCTGCTTGCGGAACCTGGACTTGTGCATCCTCATGGTCACATCCTCAAGGTTGTGCAACCTTATAAAATCTCATATTATTGACAGATATCTCCTGTTGATTCTGTTTTCTGAGAGAACCCTGACTAAAACATCATATAAGGGCTATATCAGTTTGAAGGTAAAATGCCCATTTTCAGGCTTGTGGGTTAGTATAGAATTCAGTGGTAGATTTAATTTACCTATGAGTCCGATTCGTAATTCTTTTGAATGTTTGAAATCCATCTGACTATCCAATTTGAAGAGTCACTAAAACAGAAAGTGTTAACTTTGAAATAAACAAACAAGTAAACAAAATTATTTTAAAAAGCATTAAAAATTACAATATACAGCAGTTTTTTTCAAATGTTCTAAAGTTATTTTTCTCCTTTCCTTCTGGAAAGCAGGATTTATGAGTTACCTTGATCTTAGACAAGAAAATTCTGTTTATCTTTGATATTTACATAATGCTGTCCATATTGTATTTAATGCTTTACTTTCCTAAAATTAGCTTTGAGAGAAATATCTACTGCAAAGGTCATGACTTCAGAAGATGCATGAAGTGAAGTGAGTGGCACAAAACAGTAGGTAGTAAAGCATCATACAAGTCAATGAACAACAAGGTCAATTACTTCATATCTACTTGTGGTTCAACACAGCTGGAGTGAAAAAAAAATCATAATACTCAACTGGCATTGTGCAGCAGTGTAATGTGGAATAATAAGGGAGCTGAAATCATCAATTTAAAAAAAAAGTCTGGCTGGCAAACACAGAAAACAAAGGCAAGTTTTCTGTCAAAAAGAAAGATGGGGAAAAAATCCATATGAGAAATTCAAGGATGGAATACAAAAGTGTATGCCCCACACTCCTTTAAACAACAGACTGGAATACTGAAGTTGCTGTTAAATTCTATTTTAAACTTTCCTTTGAAAGCAGCAATCTCTTCTTCTCTGCCATTGCCAATCCTCTGAGCAAAAATAGCCTCAGTCCAGCATTTTTTAAAATTTTCTTTTTATTAGAGAAGTTGTGGGTTTAGGGAACAATCATACATAAAATACAGGATTCCCACACATCACCCCACTACCAACACCTTGTTTTGGTATGGAATATTTGTTACAATTGATGAAAGCACATTTTTATAATTGTACTATTAACTATAGTCCATAGTTTAACTTAGGGTTTGCTGTGTGTATTTTATTTCCATGGATTTTTAAAATTTTTATTTTGTTACCATATATATAATCTAATATTTCTACTTTTAATCACATGTAGATATATTTTTCAGTGCTGTTAATTGTGATCACAATATTGTGCATCCATCACCACCAACCATTACTAAAACATTTTATTATTTAAAATAGGGACCTTGTACATTTTAAGAATTAATTTCCCATTCTCTATCCTCAGCCAATGTCCTGATACCTATATTATAGATTCTGATTCTATGAGTTTCCTTGTTCTAATTGTTCAAATCAGTGAGATCACACAAGATGTGTCCTTTTGTGTCTGGCTTATTTCACTCAATATGATGTCTTCAAGGTTCATCCATGTTGTCACATGTATCAGGACTTCATCTCTTTTAATGGCAGAATAATATTCCATTGTATGTATGTATCAAATTTTATGTATTCATTCATTGGTTGATGGACACTTGGGTTGCTTGCATCTTTTGACAATTGTGAATAATGCCACTATGAATATGGGTGTACAAATATCTGCTAGAGTCATCGTTTTCACTTTTTTTGGGAATATACCTAACAGAGGGATTGCCAGGTCATATGATAGCTCTATACTTAGCTATCTGAGGAACTGCTGAAATGTCTTCCACAGTGACTCCACCATTTTACATTGTCACCAGCAATGAGAGTTCTTATTTCTCTGCATCCTCTCCAACACTTGTTATTTTTCATTTTTTTAATATCAGCCATTCGAATGAGTGTGAAGTGATGTGTCATTTTGGTTTTGATTTGCTTTTCCTAGATGGCTAATGACATTGAACATCTTTTCATGTGCTTTCTGGGCATTTGTTTATCTTCTTTGGAAAGATGTCTATTCAAGTCTTTTGCACATTTTTAAATTAGGTTGTTTGTCATTTTACTCTTACATTGAAGGATTTCATTACATATTCTGGATATAAACCTTTATCAGATACGTGGGTTCCAAATATTTTCTCCCATTATGTAGGTTGTCACTTTTATTTTAATGATAAAGGCCTTTGAGGACCAAAAGTTTTTTATTTTGATGAATTTCCATTCATCTATTTTTTTCTTTTGTTACTTGTGCTTTGGGTGTAAAGTCTAAGAAACCATTGCCTAACACAAAGTCCTGAAGATGCTTCATTATGTTTTCTTCTACAAGTTTGATAGTTCTAGCTCTTATATTTAGGTCTTTTATCCACTTTGAGTTAATTTTTGTATATGATGTGAGGTAGGGATCCACCTTTTTTGTTGTTGTTGTTGTTGAAAATTGAGACCAGTGTTCCCAACACCATTTGTTGAAAAGACTATTCTTCCCTAATTGAGTGTTCTTTATCATCTTGTCAGATTCAGTTAGTCAAAAATGTGAAGGTTGATTTCTGAGATCTCAATTTTATTCCTTTAGTCTATGTTTCTGTCCTTGTGTCAGTACCATGCTGTTTTGATTACTGTGGCTTTGTAATAAGTTTTAAGATAGGGAAGTGTTAGCCCTCCAAATATAGTCATCTTTTTCAAGATGGCTTTAGCTGTTTGGGGCCCCACGCACTTCCATATAAATTTGATGACAGGCTTTTCCATTTCTGCAAAGAAGGTTGGTGGAATTTCAATTAGGATTGCATTGAATCTGTAAATTACTTTGGGTAGTATCAACATCTTAACAATACTTAGTCTTCCAAGCCATGAACATGGAATGTCCTTCCATTTCTTTAGGTTTTCTTTGATTTCTTTGAGCAATTTTATATAGTTTATTGTATAAAATTTCTTTACATCCTTGGTTAGATTTATTCCTATATATTTGATTCTTTTGTTGATATTGTTAATGGAATATTTTTCTTGATTTCTCCTTCTGATTGTTCATTGCTTGTGCATAGAAACAGTACTGATTTTTGGGTGCTGATCTTGTACCCTACCACTTTGCTGAATTCATTTACTAGCCCTAGAAGCTTTGTTGTGAAATTTTCAGGGTTTTCTGTATATACTTGCACGGCAAATAAGGAAAGGTTTACTTCTTCCTTTCCAATTTGGATGCCTTTTATGTCTTTTTCTTGCTGCATTTCCCTGGCAAGAACTTCAAGTACAATGTTGAATAACAGTGGTGACAGAGGGCATCCTTGTCTTGATCCTGATTTTATAGTGAAGGCTTTCAGTCTTTCATCATTAAGTAAGATGTTAGCTGTGGGCTTTTCATATGTACCATTTATCATGTGGAGGATGTTACCTTCTAATTCCTATTGTTCTAAGTGTTTTTATCAAGAAGAGGGTCTGTCTTTTGTCAAATATCTCATCTGAATCATTTGATCATGTTTTTCTTTTCCTTCATTCTGTTAATGTGGTGTATTGCAATATTTGATTTTCTGATGTTGGACCAACCTTGAATACCAGGAATGAATCCAACTTGATCATGATGCATAATTCTTTTAATATGCTGTTGGATTCTATTTCCTAGTATTTTGTTGAGTGTTTTTGCATCTATATTCATAAGAGATATTGGTCTGTAGTTTTCTTTTCTTCTGGTATCTTTATCTGGCTTTGATATGAGGGTAATGTTGCCTTGTAGAATGAATTAGAGAATGTTTCCTCCTCTTTTTTGGAAGATTTTGAGCAGAATTGGAGTTAAGTCTTAGAATTCTTGGTATAATTCATCTGTGAAGCCATCTGATCCTGGGCTTTCCTTTGTTGGGAGGTTTTGAGAACTGATTCAAACTCTTTTCTAGAAATTGTTTTTTTTTGAGTTCTTCTATTTCTTCTTGAAATCATTGTAGGTAGTTTGTGAATTTCAAAGAATTTTTTTCATTTCATCTAGGTTATCTAATTTATTGATGTATAATTATTCATAGTATCTTCTTATAGTTCTTTTTATTTCAGCAGATCAGTATTAATGACATCTTTTCATAACTTATTTTCATTATTTATGTCCATTCTTTCTCTTTTTCTTTTTTTTTTTGTCAGTCTAGCTAAAGGTTTGCCAATTTAATAGAGCTTTTCAAAGAACACATTTTGGTGTTGTTGAGTCTCTCTATTGTTTTTTTGTTTGTTTGTTTTCTATTTCACTGATCTCTGCTCTGAGCTTTGTTATTTCCTTTCTTCTACTCACTTTTCATTTAGTTTGCTCTTCTTTTTCTAGTTCTCCCAGTTTTGAGGTTAGGTCTCTGATTTGATGTCTCTTTTTTAATGGAAGCATTTAGGGTTATAAATTTCCCTCTCAGCATTTCCTTTGCTGCATCCCATAAGTTGTATTTTCATTTTCATTCTCCTCAAGCTACTTCCTAATTTTGCTTCTAATTTCCTCTTTATCCCATTGGTTGTTTAAGTGTATGTGATTTAATTTCCATATATTTTTTATTTTTCCCTTTCTCCCTCTGTTAGTTATTTCTAGCTTCATTCCATTGTGTTTGAACAAAAAACATTGTATGATTTCAATATTTTTTAATTAATTGAGACTTGTTTTGTGACCCAATATATGGTGTATCCTGGAAAATGATTGATGTGCACTTGTGGAAGAATCTGTATTCTGGTTTTATTGCGTGCTGTTTTCTATATGTCTGTTAAGTCTAGTTGTTTTAGTGTACCATTCAAGTTCTGTACTTCCTTAGTGATCTTCTGACTAGATATTCTATCCATTATTGAGAATGATATGCTAAAGTCACCTATTATTAATGTAGAACCATCAATTTCTCCATTCAAATCTGGCAGTATTTGCTTCAAATACTTTGGTGCTCTGCTGTTAGATGCATATATATTTATAATTGTTGCATCTTCCTGTTGAATTGTCCCCTTTATCAGTATATAATGACCATATTTGTCCCTCATAAATGTTTTGACAAAGGCTATTTTATCTGATATTAGTATAGCCACCCCAGTTCTCATTTGGTTACTATCGAATAGTATATTTTTATCCATCCTTTCGCTCTCAACTTACTTGTATCTTTGACTTTATGGTGAGTTCCTTGCAGACAGCATAGAGTTGTGTCATGCTTTTTTATACATTCTGCCAATCTCTGCCTTTGCCTCTCCCATAATTCATATATTTTTAGTCCATTTACCTTTAAAGTCACTGATAATGCAGGACTTTCTTCCGTCATTTGTTATTCAGCCTTTGTAGGTCATATCATTTTTGTCTCTCACTTCTGTAAATGCCTACTTTTATATTTATTTGATTTTTTTGTCTTGTACCATATTAATTTCCTTCTCATTTTTATATGGGTATATTTTTTCATCTGTTCTCCTCATGGTCACCATAGGGTTAAAATTTAACATCCTAAATATATAACACTCATATTTGGTTTGATACCAACTTAACTTCAATAGCATGCTCACTTTTCCTACACTGCTCTGCCCCTTCACCATTTTCTTTTACTTGTTATCACTTGTATAGTTGTACATTATATGTCCAAAAACAGATCATTACTTTTTATGCATTTCCATTTTAGAACCTGTTGGAAAAAAGAAATGACATTGCATAGCAAACAATACAATACAAAAATACTGGCACTTATAATTACCAGAATTGTTTCTTTTACTACAGGTCTTCATGTTGTCTTTAAGCTGCTTTGAACCACTGATTAGTGTCCTTTCCTTTCATTCTAGAGAACTCCCATTAGTATTGCTTGTAGGGCAAGTCTAGTGCTGATGAATGCCAGCAACTTTTGTTTAGCTGAGAATGTCTTAATTTCTCTATCATTTTTGAAAGAAAGTCTCCTGGATACAAAATTCTTGGCTGGCAGTTGTTTTCTTTCAGCACTTCAAGTATTTCAACCCGTTGCCTTCTCGTCTCTATGGTTTCTGATGAGAAATTGTTACTCAATCTAATTGGAACTCCTTTGTATGTAACACATTGCTTTTCTCTTGCAGCTTTAAGAACTCTCTCCATGTCATTTGAATTTGATCATATGATCAGTATATGACAGGGTGTATTTTTCTTCTTGTTTATGCTGTTTGGTGTTTTCTGGGATTCTTGAATATGCATATTCATGTCTTTTGCTAAGTTTGGGAAGTTCTCTGTCATCATTTTTTTAAATATTCCTTCTGCCCCATTCTTTCTTATTCTGGGACTCCCATAATGCATATATTGGTATGTTTGATGGTGTCTCAGAAATGTCTTTGGCTATTTTTAATATTTTCTTTTCTTTCTGCTTCTCAGCCTAACTCATTTCAAGTGTCTTGTCTTTGAGTTCACCAGTTCTTTATTTTGCCAGCTCTAATTTGCTCTTGAAACCCTCCTTGTAATTTTTCATTTCAGTTATTGTGGCCTTTTCCAGTAGTTCTGTTTGGTTCCATTTCAAAATTTCTATTTACTAAGACTCTCATAATGCTCATTCATTGTTTTCCTGATATCCTTTAGGTCTCTGTATTTTCCTTCATCTCCTTGAGCATTTTTCAGACCTTTTTTTAAAGGCATTGTTCAGTTTGTTCACATTCTTATCTTCTGAATTTATGCTTTCTGGATTTTTATCCACTTCCTTTTGATGAGCCATTTCCTGCTTCTTTGTCTTGTACTCTTTTGTTGTACACTGTACATTTTAATATTTTAAAATGTTAGCTATGGGATTTATTACCTAATATGTTGGTGTCTTGATTTTGTAACAAACTTGTGATAAGACAAAGATTTTCTTGAGCTTCCCCTCTTCTAATAGGAAGGTCTGTCCAAGGCAAATACAGTGTGCAGGATTTTCCTTATCTTTCTAAGCCTCAATTTTGTCCTGAGTTTTTGTTTAATAGTTGTTTTGGAGTTCCCCTGCTTATAAGAATTTGATTTTCCTCTCTGTTTTCCAAGAGACAGACTTCCCTCTTTGAGGCATTTGATACTGGTAGGCCTTTGCCTCAGATTGTCTGACTCTAGAGTTTCTTACACTCTTTTCATTGTCTCAAGTTGCTTTTTCCTGTAAGGCAAATTTTTGGATGAAGGACACAAAGAGAGGGCTTTCCCAAGTCAGTCTTTCCTGCCCAAAACAGTCCCAGACACCCATAAAGTGGGTGCACACAGCCCCCAAATTGCCCTGAGGAGGAGATCAAGAAGGGCACCTAGTGCATCTCTGTTGGCTCCCCAAAGCTGAGTTTTCTTGGCCTGCTTAGAAAATGGAACCCTTCAGATACCTGTCCCCCACAGCCTCGAGGGAGTGCTTGAATTCTGCACCACTGTTGCAGTTTCCCTGGAGGGCTGAAACAATGGCTGCTGCTGCCTCTGTCCAGGCAGGCTGAAGCAATGACTGCCCTGAAAGCTGTGCCCTCAGCAATATGAATTTGCTAATCAAAAGTTGTGATCTGTGATCAGCTTCTGCCCCCCTCTGTTCTTGGGGAAGAGGATTTTTATGTCCCTTTCTGTCACTACGAGCTAGCCAGGCATTCACCCCACAGCAGCCTGCTGTAAAAGTGGGGAATGTACACTGGTGGCTGCAGAGGAGATGGAACAATTTACTGTTCTTTACCATAATTCATCAGCTTCTTCCTTCAATCTTCCCTGGATGCTGTATAATGTTCTTCTGGCCTACAGAGTTTCAAAATAGTTGTTTCAGAAATCTCCTGCTTTAATAGTTATTTTGGTGCGAGGACTGGGTCCTGGAGCTCCCTACTCTGCCATCTTCCCACAGTCCCATCAATCCAG
>JAQZBX010073942.1:0-14834 GCA_029593785.1 Cabassous unicinctus
AAAAAAAAGATCACTTTTTCATTCACTTCTATTCACTCAACAAATATTTTTTTAAGTACCAAATGCATGCCCGGCACTGTACTAGGTACTAGGGATTTAGCAGTGAACCTGCTCTCAAGGAGCTTTACAGTCTAGTGATGGAAGAGACTATAAACATCTAGACAGATAAATGTGTAAAGTCAAGTGGTGAGTGAGAAATGAAGCAAGGTAGGGGAGCAAGGAGTGCTAGGGCTGCTAATCTAGATTGAGTCAGAGGTCTCCAGTTGGTGACACTAAAGCAGAGACCAAGGGAAAATGAGGGAATAAACCATGTAGATGTATGGGGAAGAACATTCCTGGCAACCGGAAGAGCCAGTGCCAAGGCTCTGGTGCAGGAGCATGGCTGGCATGTTGGAGAACTGCCAGGATGTCTGTGCACAGAATGTGCTGGGTAAAAGCAGGAAATGGGACAGACGAGCAGCAGGGGCCAGAGTGTATAGGGCTCTGCAATCTACAGGAAAGACTTAGATGTTCTTCTGGCAAGAAAGTATGCTATTGGGAAGATTAGAGAATAGAAATAGCATGATCTGACTTCCATTTTACAACCATCACGGTGGCTGCTTTTTGTCAAAAACGGGTCAGGGAGGGCTAGGGTGGAATCAAAGAGCACAATGGGTGCTACAGCAGTTACTCAGGTGACATGATGCGGCTTAAATCAGGGTGGTAGAGGTGAATGTGGGAAGAAATAGTTGGATTCTGGATATATTTTGAAGGTAAAGCTGAAATGATACATTGAATGGAGGCTGAGGGTAGGAAGAGAAAAACAGGAGTTAAGGTGATCTCAAAGTTTTCAATCTAAATGAGTAAAACAATGGAGCTGCCATTTCCTGAAATGGGATGAGCATTTTTTTTAAAACTGAGAGCTGGGTTTGGACATTTAAGTTTGAAATGCACATTAAACAATCAAACAAAGTTGGGCAGTTGGCTGTGTAAGTCTGGAGTTCAGGAAAGACCCCGAGCTAAAGATATAATTTGGGAGTTGTGAGCATGTAGACTTAATTTAGAGCCATAGGATGGGATGAGATTAACAAAGGAGTGAATTTTAGAGAAGACATCCAGAACTAAACCCTGGGCACTCCAACATACACAGATCAGCAAGCCGAGAAGGAACAGTCACTGAGGCAGACGGAGGCAAGAGAACCAAGGACTAGTCAACAGTGTCAGATGATGCCCTAGCATTATATAAAATGATGACAGAGCTTTAGTTTAATAACTAAGGAGTTGATACTGACCTTGATGAGAACAATGTCAACTTTGTGGTTTGAACTAAAGCTCCATAAAGCAGTGGGTTAAAGAGTGCGTGGGAGGTGAAGAAGTGAGGAAAGAGTGTAGGCGCTCTTTCAAAAGTTTGGCCATTAACAGAAGATTTTTAGATGGCAGGGATAGGAGATGGAGAAGGTAACACATAAGAGAAGAAGAATATGGATCTGGAAGCTGCTGATTGATTCAGAGGGCTGCAGAGGAAATTATGACCTCAAAAGAGGTGGGAAAGGGAAGCGGCTATGGCTCAATTGGTTGGGCTCCCGTTTACCATATGGGGCGCCCTGGGTTCAATTCCCAGGGCCTCCTGATGAAGGCAAGCCAGCCCGTGAGGTACAGTGAGCCATATTCTGTGGATCCAAATGTACTAAGAGAAGGAAAAAAGGACAGAGGATGGTCAAGGGAGAAAAGCCCAGAGATGTTGGGGAAAAGGGGAATAAAGAAGACATATGGCATCCTATCTCCTTTACAGGAAGAAATTTGCCCTCAAGGGGAAGACGATGCCATCCAGCCATGCCAGTGGGCATCCGCAGTCAACGTCAGGAACCGGTACATCTACGTGGCCCAGCCGGCACTGAGTAGAGTCCTTGTGGTTGACGTTCAAGCACAGAAAGTCCTGCAGGTACAGCTCTTTAGGGCGGTGAGGAGAGACTTCAAATTCTGGGGCACAGTCAGTGTATTAGTCAGCCAAAGGGGTGCTGATGCAAAGTACCAAAAATCTGTTGGTTTTTATAAAGGGTATTTATTTGGGGTAGAAGCTTACAGTTACCAGACCATAAAGCATAAGTTACTTCCCTCACCAAAGTTTGTTATCACATGTTGGAGCAAGATGGCTGCTGACATCTGCCAGGGTCCAGGCTTCAGGCTTCCTGGGTTCCTCTCTTCCCGGGGCTTGTCTCTCTCCCTCTCTGGGCTCAGGCTTGCTTCACTCCACAAGGCCAGCTGTAGACTATCAAGCGAATGGCTCATCTCTTTTCCCAGAGCCTTCTCTCCTTCCTCAAGACCAAGCTCCTCTGTGTGCTTACTTCCCTGGGCTCCAGCATTAAAACTCCACATCAGAACTCCAACATCAAAACTCCAACCAACTCCTCTGCTCTGCCATGTAGTTTTATCTCTGAGTCCCTGCCCACCAAGTGGCAGGGACTCAACGTCCCACTGACATGGCCCAAAGCCCCAATCATAACTTAATCACGTCCAGAGGAACAGACCATTTTACAAGCATAATCCAATATCTATTTTTGGAATTCATAACTATATCGAACTGCCACAGTTGGTCACATTCTTATTCTTTGCTTTCTGTGCTTTCCTCAGATCCTTTGAGAGATGATCAGATGAGGGGTGCAGGGGGAAAGAAGATTCATGTGCAGTTATTAAGTATTTATTGTCTTCTGTGTGCCAAGCATGTTCTAAGTGCCTGAAAAACAGCCATGAATGAACAATGAAATCCCTGTGCTCTCAGAATTTATATTCTAGCTGGGGAGACAGACCATAAATCAGAATTTTAGGGAGCAGTAAGTGGTAAGGACTGTGAAAAACCAGGTTAAATGTGACAGAGGAACAGGAAGACTCATTTAAATTGGCCCTCTGTCTGGAGGAAAACAGACTCTGAGCTATAAATGCCAAGTGGGGTTCAGACTCTAGCAACAAAGGGAAGGTCAGTGTGGCTGGAGTATGACAAATGAGGGGGAAAGTGGGATGCAATGAACTCAGGGGTAAATAAAGTCCAGCTTATGTAGGGCCTTGGAAGCCAATTAGGACCTAGAATAAAATCCAAAGTGAGATGGAAAGACACTGAAGGGTTTTAATCAGAGGGAGTGGCATGATCTGGTATATTTTCAAAGAGTCGATCTGGCCAATGTGTTAAGAACAGACCGAAAAATAAAGTGGGGATGTGGTCATTGAAATAATCCAAGAAATGGTGACAGCAATGGAGGTAATGAGAAGTGATCAGATTCTTAATGTATTTTAAACATGGAGCCCCAAAGATTTTCTAATGGGTTGATTATAAGGTTTGAATCAAAGAGGAATTGAGGATGGCTCCAATTTGTATTTTTTTAACTTAAGCAATCACTATTTGTGATGGGCTGAGTAATGGCCCCCAAGATGTCCAAGTCCTAATCTGAAGAACCTGTGAATGTTTTCTTACCTGGCAAAACAGACTTTGCAGGTGTGATTAAGTCAAGGATCTTGAAATGGGAAGACTACCTTGTATTTTCTGGGTAGGCTGTAAATGCAATCACAAGTATCCTTATAAAAGGGAAGCAGAGGGAAATTTGACTACATAGAAGAAAAAATTTGACCACTGAAGATGGAGAAAGGGGCCAGGAGCCAAGGAATCCAAGGAATGTAGCTCTAGAGGCTGGAAAAGGCAAGGAAACAGATTCTGCCCTAGGGCCTCTGGAAGGAGCTTGACCCTGCCAACACAGATTTCAGCCCAGTGAAACAGAGTTCAGATTTCTGGTGTCTGGAACTGTAAGAGAGTAAATCTGCGATGTTTTAAACCACTAAGTCCATGGTAATTTTTTATAGTGGCAGTAGGAAACTAATGCACTATGATAGGAGAGACTTTGGATGAGACAGGGGGAGAGGTGGGGCATCCAGCAGGTTGGGAGCAAAAAAGGAGTTCAGTTTTGATGCTATGTTTGCGATGCTATCAGATATGTAAGTAGAGATGTCAGCGAAGCAATTGGATAAACAGGGCTGGAGTCAAAGGAGAGGTCTGGGCCAGAGATGTCAATTTGGATGCTACCGTCATATGGATTGTATTAAACGCAGAGAACTGGATGAAATCTCTAAACATAATATAGCTAGAAAGAGAATAGGTCAAGGTTAGAGCCATGAAGGTCTAACTAAAGACCAGGAGGGAGAGAAGGAGCCAAGAAAAGAGCCCAAGAAGTGGCCTGGAAGGTAAGAAGACAATTAGAAAGGGTGGTATTCCAGAAGCCGAGAGAAGAAAGTAAGTTAAGGAAGAGTTAGTGGTCAATGGTGTTAAATGCTGCTGAGAGCATTTATATGTCATGAAAACTGATTTGGTACCACAGAGATTATGGATCATTTTGGCAGGAACAGATATGATATTAATGGTGGAATAACGCCTAATGGAGTAGATTCAAGTTAGAATGGTAGGTGAGGAAGTAGAGATGGTAAATATATAGACAACAGTTTTGAAGGGTTTTGCTGTAAAAGTGTGTAAAGTAGACAATTGGGCTGCCAAGAGAACGTTTTTAGAATAGGTGACATTAGAGCATTTTGTATGCTCACGGGAATAACTGCTCCCAAAATTCCCTCTTTCTCTCCTGCGTCATCAAGGTAGGCAAGAACCCATGGAATTTTGGGCACAGAAGTGGAAATGCTAGCCTTAGATAATGAATGGCTGTCCATTATACAGGAGGAAAGGGAAAGTATTCAGGCACAAATGCACACAGGTGATACAGGCAGTAGGAGGTGAAGTTCTCTTCTGGTAGATTTTATTTTCTCAGTGAAATAAGAAGGAAAATCATCACCAATGCTGGAGATTTGAGGGAGCGAAGTGAAAGTCAAATGTGAGATTGACTTGACCAGGGAAATGTGGTAAGACTAGTGGACAAATGAGTGTAAATTTAACATGAGAACGGTCGGCAGGGTTGTGTCATTTTCTCCAACAAAGTTCAGCTGCTCAGGTACAGGCTCACTGTGGGGGAAAAGTGAGATATAACCAGGGTGTGGTTTTTCCTGGTAAATACAAGGTATTTTCTAGCTATCTGTTTGTTATTGATTTCCCTGGCCAGAAAACATATTGTGAATGATTTCGATCCTTTGAAATTCATTAAACTTGCTTTATGACCCAGCTTATGATAAATTTTGATAAGTGTTCCATGTGTACTTTAGAAGAATGTGTATTCTGACATTGTTAGGCATGGTATTACATATACATGTAAAGTTGGTTCATTGCATTGTTCAAATTATCTATATCCTTAGTGATTTTTTGGTCTACTTATTCTATCAGTGTTTTGAATTAGTTAAGTTGGATTTTAAATTTGGGTCCAGGAATACACAATAGGAAACCAAGACAATAATGAATGAAGAGAGATACCTTATTACTCACAGGTCCCAGGGAGAGAGGGGTGCCATAAGGAGTCAGCAGGAAGCGCAGTGGGTTTGGGTGGCTCAGCCAGCAGTGGGGAGTACACAAGCAGAGCGAGAGGGACCTGTGGGCCTGTGCCTTTATTGTGGTCCAGGGCTGGAGATTAGTACATTTCCTGCAGGAGTCAAGGATTGGTTAGTTTAAAACAAACACGCAAAGAAAGGGAGCCCAAAGGTGGTGGGGATGGTTAGCTTATCATTTGGAGCTAGCTGTGGGTTTTGGATGAGGCATATGGGTGATATCAGTGGTGGCTGCAGAAGTGGGTTTGAGCTCTGGGGAACTTTATGCCCCAGAAGTAGAAAGCTGTTAACTAGACCAAAAGTCAGTGCTGAAGCAAGCAGCTTAGCCAAAGTGAGCTGGGTGCCAAGGCAGCACACAAAATTTTGATAGGACAATCAGCTTCTGAGAAGTTAGACTCTCTTACTATGATTGTTTCTCTCAATTTTTGCTTCATCTATTTTGAAGAAGTAAATACAGGTTTAGAATTGCAATAACTTCCTTAGGACAAAGATTCCTTTATTATTACAAACTATCCCTCTTTATCTCTGGTAATGCTTCTTGCCTAAAAGTCAGTTTATCTAATACTAGTATAGCTAATCAGACTTATTTTGATTAGTGTTTGCATGATATAATTTTTCCATACTTTTACTTTCAACCTTTCTGTACCCTTATATTTAAAGTGGACTTTTGGGGGGCGGATGTGGCTCAAATGGTTGGGCGCCCGTCTGCCATATGGAGGGACCTGGGTTCGATCCCCGGGACCTCCCGGTAAAATAAAAATATATATATAGAAGGCGCATGGGCTGCCAGGCTCTGTGTGCTGGTGAGCCGCCAGGCCCCGGGAGTCATGCAGCAAGATGATGATGTAAAAGGAGAGAGACAAGACAAGATGCTCCGAAAGCTCTGAAAACCAGGAGCCGAGGTGGCGCAGATGGCTAGAACACCTCTCTCCTACATCGGAGGTCTTCAGGATCGCATCCTGGTGAAGACTGGAGGAGGAGGATGAGAAGAGATGAAACAGACACAGAGAATTGCCCAGCGAATGGACACAAAACAGCAAAATGGGGAAGGGGTTTTTTAAAATGGATCAAGTAAATAAATAAATCTTTAAAAAATAATAATAATAAAGTGGACTTTTATAAAGCCACATGTAGCTGAGTTTCAGCATTTATCTAATTTAACAATCTTGGTCTTTTACTTGGAGTATTTAATCCATTTATACATTTTTTTCCTCTTTTTTCTTTGAGGGATCGGGACCAGGGATTGAACCCAGGACCTCATATGCAGGAGGTCAGCGCTCAGCCACTGAGCCATATTGGCTCCCCTGAGTTGGCTTCCTCGTCTGTTTGCTCGTTGTTTGTTTTCTTTAGGAGGCACCAGGAACCAAACCTGGGACCTCCCATGTGGAAGGCAGGCGCCCAACTGCTTGAGCACATCCACTCCTAATCCATTTATATTTAATGTAATTAATTATATTAAGTTGCTTTTTCCTCCTTTTTGCTTTCTTTTGGATTAGCCAAATATTTTTATTCCATTTTTTCCTCTTTTTATTCTATTTTTTCCTCAGTAATTGTTGCAGTTACTGCCATAGAGATTACAACACACATCCTTGCCTCAATACAGTTACATGAAAATTATTACTTTACTCCCCCAATAATAATAGAACATTATTAATCCTACTCCTACCTTTTTCATTATTGTTCTATTAAATTTTAACTCTGTATAATTTAACCCCCCAAGGCATGATTATTATGATTTTATGCAATCAATAGTCATTCACCCAAATCTTTAACCCTTTCTGTTGCTCTTTATTCCTCCTACAGTTCCATATTTCTGTCTGGGATCATTTTCATTCTGCCTGAAGCAGGGTTTTGTTTTGCTTTTGAGGGGCCAGGAATTGAACCCAGGACCTCGAAAGTGGGAAGCCGGCGCTCAACCACTGAGCCACATTGGTTCCCTTTTTTGCTTGTTGTTTATCTTTGTTTTTAGGAGGCACCGGAAACGGAACTCAGGACTTCCCATGTGGGAAGCAGGTGCTTATCTGCTTGAGCCACATCTCCCCAAAGCAGCTTTTTTTTAAACAGTTCTTTTAATGCAGCTCTGCTGGCAGTTGTTGTTTATTTTTAAATGTCTATATTTTTTGAAGGATATTTTCACTCTGTGTAGTATTCTAGATTGGCAATTATTTTCATTCATCATTTTAAGTTCTTATTCCATTATCTTCTGGCTTCCATTGTTTTTGTTGGTTCATGAACCTTGAAGGTAATATATCATTATTTTTCTCTCTGGCTACTTTTTAATTTTTCTCTTTGTTTTAACAGTTTTACTATGAAGTAGCTTGATTTAATGTTCTTTGTATTTATCCTGATTTGACATTTACAGAGGTTCTTCAATGTGTAGATTGATGTTTTTCATCAAATTGGAAAATTCTCAGCTATCTGATTCTCTCCTCTTCTTCAGGAACTCCATTTTAAAAAAACAAGTTAGACCTTTCCATTGTGTCCCACATGTCACTTATTTTTTTCTCTCTTTCTTCGGTCTCTGTGCTTCAATTTGGATGCGTCTTTCAGTTCACTAATCCTACCCCCTATGTCTAAAATGGGTTTAAACAAAACCTAGCTATTGGGTTCTTAATTTCAAGGATTACATTTCGTACTTAATTCCCTTTTAACTATCTTTTCTGTTAACTCCAATACATGGATCACCTGTGGGTCTATTTCTATTATCTTTTTAATCTTATTTTCAGTCACATGGTCCTGCCCTATGGCATGCCTAGGAACTTTTTATTGAATGCCAAACATTATATATGTTTAAAAAACTGTAAAAACTCCAGATGGCTATCATCCACTAGAGATAGTAGAGAACTAATCAATTTAATCTAGTTAGGGACTAAGTTGAATTAAGACTGAGTTGAAGCTTTTTTTTTTTTTTGAGGGGCTGGAAATTGAACCTGGGACCTCCTATGTGGGAAGCCGGCACTCAACCACTGAGCCACATCCTCTTCCCTGAGTTGATTTTTTCATTTGCTTGTTTGTTTTTGTTTTTCAGGAGGCACCGGGAACCAAACCCGGGACCTCCCATGTGGGAGGCGGGCACTCAACTGCTTGAGCCACATCCACTCCCTGAGATGTTTTGTAAGACTCAGTCTGCCTCTGGTAACTCCTAGTCATAGGGTATAGCCCTCTAGGGATTTTAACTGAGAGCCTGGTGTTTTCATAGGGACTTCTTCCCCACCTTTGTCCCTCAGTGCAATGAGACTATGGAAAACTCTGTTCTGAATTCGAGATTTTTGGTTCAGCTTTCCAGCCTCCTACCTTACACCACCTCAAAATTTGGCAAATATGTTGAAGGGGGGACCTGAGGCTCCTCAAGTCTTTAATCGTATCATGCCAGCCCTGTGCAAGCTCTAAAATCTCTGGTTTTTCTGCCCGCCCCCCTGCCCAACAGTGGCTCACCACCTGGGCCAGGCCCTTATCCTCAGCCCCTTTCCTATGTCCAGAACTGGCAATGTTCCCCATGGAAAAGGGGGCTATAAATCATCAGCTCACCTATCCAAGAGTTCTTCCTCTCCAGAGGCAACAAACTATTCCATCCTAACCAGAAGTAGAAAATATGATATTTGAAGTCGTGGATCTGGATGGGGTTATCTTGAGAAGAAATGTAATAGAGAAAAGGCCAAGTACCAGTCCCTAGGGCACACCAACATTTAGAATTTGAGTCAAAATCAAAGTCAGAAACCATTTCTGAATGGGGCCTCCGTGATGCTGTCTCCTGCAGGACTCCTTGCTAACTTCACTGGTCACTTTTTATAAATGGGGGCAGAAAACTAACCACTAATTTTGACAAAATGGAGTGCAAGAGCAAAGAGGTAAGAATATGAAACCTGATGGGAAAAGGTTAAGCAGAAAGGAAAGAGAATGGCTACAGTCCAAACTTTAGGAAGCTTTTGCTGTGAAGAAGGCAGAGAAATGGGGTAGCTGGTGGAGAATGTAGTCAAGAAGGGATTTTGGTTTTCATTTTAGAGCCTTCAGAGTTGCTGATGTCTGGAGAAGAAACATATTTCAGCAGGTAGGAGGGGTAGGCAAAATCAAGAGTTCGATTTTGTATATGTAAGGTTTAGTCTCAACAGAATAATTCTAGGAGGTTTTTGAAGCCATGGTACTAGATGATCTCACCCCGGGAGAGGATGAAGGTTAAAGATGGCGCCTTAGGACATGCCAACATTTAGAAGTCGGGATGAGGAGCAGCACCAGGGGTGTGGGAGACCAAATGAAAAAAAAAAATTCCTAGAAGACGACAGTCAAACATGTGAATCCTGCTGAAATGTTAGGTAAGAGGGGGATCAAAAAGTACACTCTGAATTTGGCATGAAGGTATAGAACAATTTAATGTTGTGACAAAGAGAGAATCTTGGTGGGACAAGAAGTAGATACAGGGATTCCAGAGACATGACTTTTTTTTTTTAAATCATTCCAATTTAGTGGAAAAAGTACAAAAAGTATCTTTCTTTTGACCTTATAATTCAAAACAGAGACATTTCTTTAAAAGAAGATTTACCCAGTGGGGTCAGAGAAATGGGACAGTGAGTATACAATTGTCTTTTTCCTCCAGGTCAGAAAGGCTAGAGTATGTTTGGTTGAAAGAAAATTTCAGAAATTATGTTGACAAGGTCTAAGTTGTGGTAGCTGAGGTGGGGTGGAAGAAAGATAATTGAAATGAAGAAGGAACTGAGAAGCCAGGGCTTTGGATGGATCATCCACATGGATAAGAAGACAGTGAACCATGTCTCAAAGTCTTGTGAACAAAGGAAAGTGGCCAGGACATTGGCCAATGACAAGAAGAGTAGGGTCGTAGTCTAGTTGCATGCACATCAAGGAGCAGAGTTTTTGAACTTACAAAACCTTATGAGAAGTGAACAAGAACACAGCCTTGATCTGACAGGGCCGCAAGAGAAGCTTTATCACCAGGGGAGAGCAGAGTGTCATTTAAAGCTGTAAAATAGAGTTTTGGCCTGGATGCTATAATCTGACTCGCAGAAGTTTCAGTTAATGGGTATGCGAGATAGAGGCTGCTCAGAGTAGAATGAAGACAAGAGACAGGTGATAATGGATAATCTTAGAGTCAGTCTCAGATGACCCCGAGGGAAGGGCTCAATCACCAGAGTCCAGGGCACTGAGGGAGCAAGGGGCCCAAAAGGCTTCCAGGAGAAGCCAAGGGAAGGTTCTGGAGCTGACTCCTGAGTGGAAAACTAAAGGCCTCTGTGTTTCGGCTTTTGCCAAGCTGATCTGGGTCCCCTTTTAAAAACCAATTTTATGCCTATGAGGACAAACACAGAGGGAAGCTTCTGTTCCCAAATGGGGTCATGGCCTAGGCTCCTGGGCTGGCCTCCCACTGTCCCAGGAGTGATGTCCATGCACGCAATGCCCTGAAATGACCACTGTGTTGGCTTCCACAACAATGATGGATAACTGGTCACTTTTTTTTTTCAAGTCCATAGGTGTGGACCCTCTGCCAGCTAAGCTGTCCTATGACAAGTCACACGACCAAGTGTGGGTCCTGAGCTGGGGGGACATGCACAAGTCCCAACCAAGCCTTCAGGTATGTTAAGCACGTGAAAGTTGACACTCTCCCCAAAGGAAAGAAGGGTTCTCCCTATTTAATAATGTCTCTTGCTTCCCTAGACAGCTGATCGCATCTGTCCAAAATATGTCCGTGAAGGCATGGGAAAAGAATAGGAAACAGCCTCAGGCAAACACCACTTATGGGCCATTAGCAGGGTTATCTTCCACCAGGCTTGCTCTTAAAGACTGTAATTCTGATAATGGATAGGATTCTGATGTCATAACAACCAGAACAGTGGCTTCCAATCAGCCACTCAGTCCAGCCCCATGATATCTCCGGAGTCAATAGTTCCTGGGGGCAGGACAGCAAGTAAAGCCTTGGGGTTCAGGTAGCAAGAAAGAAACCAGAGCTTTCATCACCTTGGGCTGGGCAGGCACCTGGCAAATAGTGTCAAAGCAAACAGTAGATGTGAGCCAACACAGGAGAAGCGGCAGCAGCAATCATATTCATAAACGAAAGCACATTTACTAAGTGATTATAGTGTGCTAGGCGAAGAAAAGTTAAATAATTTGCCTATGGCTCCACCCGGGCAGCATGGAGCCCATACAGGAGGCACTGTGTGCTGCCTCCTGGGAAGAGCTTGGGCCCCTGATATCTGTGGGATTCCCTTCACCACCACCCGGTGAAGGCCACTGCATTGAGGGTGCCTGACCTGCCCTTTCTCGTAGGGATCCTTGAGAGGACTAAGCCCTACCAAAAGTGATCTCAGTACCTGTTTTCTCAACTATCCGATACAAGAAAGGTGCATAGACCCATTCCGATAATTCATTACTTATAATGGACACCTTGGAGCATTAGGACTTAATTCTCTCTTAGAACCCCAGTTGAGAATGGCTGCAAATGGAGCCAAGCCCAACCTGTTCCTGAGGCTGGTCAGAGGCCAGGAAGACCAGGGTCCAGAGAAGCTTCCTCCCCGGGCCTTACCTACCTCTGCACTGCTGGACCAGAGAGCAGACACCACTTGGCCTCCTATAAACTGAGATTATTGTCATTCGGGAGATACCGCCAACCAGCCCAGGCCCCTAGAGAGCTGACAAAAAAGAATAACCCATCACAGGACTCAGGAGCCAGAAATGAAGATCATTATGAATGGAATATTAACCCAGGGAAACAGAGCTCCTAGAGGGACCAAGAAAAATACTAAGAAAGCGCTTAAGGAAAGTTGAGAGGAAGATACACCAAGAAAGATCTTTCTGTAACTAAAAATAAAAAGGATTTTCCAATTTAAAACTGCAGTATATGAGTTAAAAGATTCATGGTTTCTACTGAGACCCATAATAGTGACCTGAAAGATAAAAAGCAAAAAAATCTCTCTCGAATCATAGGGCAAACATACAAAAAGAGACTAAGATCTGAAATGGGAACAACAGAAGTTTAGGAGAAAAGGTAACAGATGAAATAGTGTCAAATATTAAACAATTTGGAATAAAACTTCCCTAAGCTGAAGAAATAAGCATATAGATAGAAAGCAATCCACAAGTTTTGGGCTACAGTAATGAGAATGACACAGTTCTGCCTTGGTAAAATTCTGGAACTCCAAAAATAAAGAGAAGAAACTCAGAAATTTCAAGGTGGAGAAGAACAAGTTACCTAAAAAGAAAAGGCAGATTGGCACTGGACTTCTCACTGGCAACAGAAGCTAGAAGACCACAGAGCCACATCTACAGACTATTGAGATAAAAAGGCTGCAACCCAAGAATCCTATTCCAGCCAAGATATCAGGATATGCACGAATTCATGGAGTGTGTCCCCCATCTGAGGAAAATATTTGAGAAAAGATACTAGACAAACATCAGGTAAAACAGATTAGAGACATAAAAGACAGGGAAAGATGAAGAGGAGACAAGGGTAAGTAAGGAACCTAGAAAGGAGGATCTAAAATTCAAAGTAAAAGTGAGGAGGAGACACTATTTGAACATGCATAACACAGGCTAAGGAAAGACATTTGAAATAGCAGATACACCAAAAAGAAGTTCTCATGCTAGACTGTAACTAAAGGTAACAAATTATTTCAACAAAAATAAGACTAGGGAGTAGAAGAAGAAGGAAGGAGTAAAAACACTCAAAAATCTCATAGGAGTAAGAAAGAATATAAAGAATATTTGAAATGTATAGTTCAAAAGTGAGTATCTCATTACTCCAAATGTGACAAACAGAATTGTCCTATTAAAAGCAGAGATGGTCAGATTGAGTATTTACAAAAAAACAAAGACTAGCTATAACTTGTTTATAAGAAACTTTTTTTAACACACAAATCAAAGTGATAAAAGTTTGAATTTAAAAGCGTGGGGAAAGGATAGGTGAACACAAAGATATACATGAGTTGTAATATAACTAATGCTTTTAACCTTAAATTCCACCTTGTCTGATAAACAGCATAAGGAGAGACACTGTGAGAGTGAACAGCAAACAAAACTAAATACATAAAACGAGTGATTTACATAAAAGTGTTTAAAATTATAAGGCAAATTTGATTTAAAATACACTTGAAAAAAAAATGCACTTGAAACTTGAACTGCACATATGAAGGAGACAAATAAATGACATAAGAAAATTGAATAATACAAATAAGAAACTTGATTTAATATTTTTTAAAACTCTTTCATTTGTCAAATAAAATTTTCTTTGTGATTAGTGAAACACTTTTGTATATGTTGTGTGGACATAAAGTTCTAACAAATTTTGTAAAAGTAGATGTTATAAGGACCATTAATTTGGTAATTACAAATAATTCAAATGTGACTTAAGCACTCTCGGGTAACTGTTGGATCAAAAAGGAAATTAAGGGAAGCGAATGTGGCTCAAGCGATTGGGCTCCTGTCTACCATATAGGAGGTCCAGGGTTCGATTCCCGGGGCCTCCTGGTGAAGACAAGCTGGTCTGCGTGGCGTGCTGGCCCGTGCAGGGGTGCTGGCGCAGCAAGATGACACAACAAAAAGAGACACAGAGGAGAGACAATAAGAGACACAGCAGACCAGCGAGCTGAGGTGGCACAAGAGATTGACCTCCTCTCTCCCACTCCAGAAGGTCCCAGGATCGGTTCCCGGTGCCACCTAAAGAGAAGACAAGCAGACATAGAAGAACACACAGCGAATGGACACAGAGCAGACAGCGTGCAAATACAGTGTGGGGGGGTGGAAATAAATATTTTTTGAAAATTAAAAGGAAAATTACAAACTGTCTCAGAAGCAATGAGAGAGAGACTACTTCACATTAAAACCTATGGGATTCAGAGAAAGCTGTACACAAGGAGTATCTGTGCCTTAAAAATCTGCAAACAAGAACTCCTTTTTGAGAAATTGGCAAGAAGGAATATCACAAATAAAAACTGAAATTAATGACATTGGGGGAAAAAATAGAGAAACAGATAAATCCTTCATGAACCCAATAAAAAAAAAAAAAGGAACTAAAAGAGACAAAATAAGGAATGAGAAAGGGGACATTACTACATCTATAGGGGAGATGAAAAGACTCATAAAATAATATTACATTGCAACTCTGTGGTGGCAAATTTTAAAACCTAGAGGTGGAAACTTGCAACAGATTGATTACCATAAAAGATTTTTTCAATATTTAACATCAACCATAGGGGAAGCGGGTGTGGCTCAATCGATAGAGCTCCCGTTTACCATATGGGAGGCCCCAGGTTCGCTTCCCAGGGCCTCCTTGTGAGAGCAGGCCAGCCCACGCAGTGCGATGGGCTGATGCAGCAAGACCTCACAGCAAGGAGGAGATAAGCAGACACAGAAAAAACACACAGCAAATCGACACAGCAAGCACAAGCAGCAAG